>VXAX01002640.1:174020-282699 GCA_013399835.1 Leptocoma aspasia
CGCCGCCCCTTCCGCCACCCCTTCCCCCGCCGCTTCCACCGCCCCTTCCACCGCCCCGCGCGGCTCCGCGGTGCCTGCAAGGCCGGAGGGCGGGCGCAGCGCGCCTCCTGCCTTGTTATTTTTCACAAGCAAATGAAATATGCAGAAATCGCCCCCCCGCCCCACCCCACATAAAGCAGATGCAGTTGTCGAGTAGAAGGACGTGATAACATTTATCTTTTTCCATGGATCTAAACGGGTTGTGTTGAAAAAAGTGACGTTCTCTGTTCAGGAGTATTATCAGTGCCACACTGTTGGAAAAGATAGAAAGCACAAGACAAGACCAAATCTTTAGCGTTTATTTGGCTGTACAACAGGACAAACTGCAGGATTTTCTTACTCAGATCCAAATAAAAACAAAGGCAAAACTAAGAGGTGACATAAGTAAGGTGTGGTGTTGGAGGGGACATACATTTTAAAAAAAGCTTTTTATTTAGAGGTGTGATAGCCTTACAAGGATTTACTATCACAACTGTCGACTTTGCAGCACTGCAGATGAATTTGAACTACAGTTCCACAGAAACAAAAATGCTCGTTCCCTGTATTAAAATATTGGAATAATTTCCAATACTCAGTACACCAGGTCAGAAGGTTTATAGCTTTCCCAGAACACTAGTGCCAATGGCAGATTTTAATTTCTGATTCTGGAGAGCTTTTAGATTTTGTTTGCTGGTCACTACCCTCTACTGGCATCGTGGTGTGCTGCAGTTGTTCTGCTTGACTAAATACCGTCCCCTATTAGTACGCTATGACTTTTGGTTTTTCTTGTGCTTTTCACAGAGAAAGTCTTGAAAAACGGTGAAACATCTAAAAGGGAAAGTATTCTGTGTGGGTTTAATTGGTTTTGTTTGTACTACTTGAATATAAATTACATTAATTTAATCAAGCTATTAATTACATACACAGTCCTGTGTCCTGTGGTCTGGTGTTTTGTTTTTTGGTTAGGGGTTTGTTTTGTTTTTTTTTTTTTTTCTGATTACTAAAGTGCTTTGGAATTGTGTGGCTTTTTTTTTTTTTCCTGTGATTTCTAGGAAACGTTTTGTGACATTCACTTTATACTGAAGGAATTTCCTTCAATATATCATCAACATATAGTAGCTATTTTTTCCCAATAAAATTGTAGTGAACAAATCATACAGGTGTTAGTACAAGTTTTGAAAAGAAAACAAACAAAATGATATCTAAATTCACTTTAGACAATTGGAAGAGTCAGCTCTGGAGGACAGAAGAGAAATGTGAAAATGTCATTACAGGTATTGCAGTAGTCTTCAGTCCAAGAGCAGGCTTCTGTTGAAAGAGACAGGTTTTAGCAGGTTTGGAAGGAAACAATAGTGGTTTTTCAACTTCTGTCAAGAGATTCCAGGAACTGGCTATTGACAACCCTTTTTCTAATGCCCTTCAATTGAGCACAGCCTTGTGGAATTCAATGTCAATCTCATGCTCATTTATAAAAAACTGTATGAAATTACATTTGGATCTCCTGGATATTGGAATTGCAAAGATATTCACATAGTTTAGAAGTAGTAAGTAGCTGTATATGAAATGATATAAAGAACTGCAACTGTCCATGATGAAAAAATGATTTATATACTACTTATTAAAGTGACACAAAGTATATATTCTGCATTTTATATCTCCCATCCTCCTGGATTCTACTGGACTGCTTCCCCCTTTCAGACTGTTTAGAGTAATAAATTGTCTCCTGAAATGACAAAATTTTCTCAAGTGATTTTCCCAATTGCATTTTGAGGAGTGCTACTCCACCGCCTTCCACAGAGAAACACACTGCACCCGAGAAATGCACTGACATTTCTCCTTGTGACTTTTTTAGGGCATCTTAGGGCATTTCTGTATGTTGTACCCACGGAAACCAGGTGTAACTGGCTAAAGCCTGCACTGCTGTCTGAGTTGGCATTGTGCATCCCTGCTGGCGAAAGATGCATCATACCTCAGATGCATCAGATGTAAGATGCTTGTACCTCACTGCAGCATACCTATAAAATTACAAGGGCAGCACAATCCCATGACATTAACAAAATCTATTTTCCTATTTTTGCCCTCCCACAAAAGGCTGAAACTAATCTATCTCAGTCCAACACATGAGGCTGCAGCCCAGTGTACACTGTGCTTTTTCAACTTGCCCTGCAGACAGAACAGAGACCCCAGATTTCTCCTAACATCCATCAATGCACACCAGGCCAGGCTTCTGAACCAGGTTTTATCCTGACAGCATGTCCAAAGCCTGTGCAAGTTATGGAACAGTCAAACCAGTGTGATCACCTTTGTCACATTTCAACTGTACACGGATTTCAGGTTCCACAGTTCTTTACAATTAAACTGTTACAGTAAATTTTTCACTGTGTATTCCATGCAATGGAGACAACTACAGTTTTACTTCAGTCTTGACTGCTATTTGAGAGATTGTCAATATCCAGATTTCTGATGCCATCAAATCCTATGCATAGAATCCCAGTAAAGTAAACTAAAGATGCCGCAAGGCTTTGAAGGACCTAGTTTATATTCCTAGGCTTACAGAAACACTAAGTTGCTTTAAGTGTTTGCATACAAAACTGCTACATAGTAGCCATTTTGTAGTAAACACTGCTGGGCGTGCTCAAACCAAACCTTACCACAATAAGATGGTAAAATTTTTTTGCATACAATTATTTCGCACCCAAGGCCCTCGCTTGAGAGCTGGGAGTACGCGCCGCGCTGTCCTCCAGCAGCTCATGCGATTTCTTTGTGCAAGTGGAGTGTTTGTGCCAGCGCTGCAAAACCGCAAATGCAGCTCGGGCTCGGGGCAGCCCCGGGTGGCCGAGGGGACTCGGGAGCGCGGCCTCCCGACAGCGCGGCCGCCACCGGCGCCGTGCCAGCGACAGCTCAGCCCGGGGGGCTGCGCCCGCCGCCGCCGTGAAAGCTCTTTGCGTCACAGCTCCGGCAGCGCGCTCGGAAACGCTGACAGAGCCTTGCCCTCGCCGAGATACGCTGCCTCGTCACACCCAAGCTACCTGCATGGAAAGAGCTCGGCTTCTTTAGGGGTGCGAGCAGCACCGGGACGAATCCCTACAGCGCGTCCTCCGAGCTCCCCGCTTTCCGGCCCCTCGGCCCGCAGCCCACTCGCCGCGGGGTCTGCACCCGGACGCCCTCCCCAAGTCGGGCGGGGCACGGTGCGGCGGCCGGGAGCGACCCTTCCCCGCCGCTGCGCACCGCCCGGGGCCGGGCTGGCTNGGCTGCTGCCGGGGCTGCGCCCCCCGCCCCGGCTGCCCGCGCGCCTGCGCGCCGTCCCCGCTGCTCTGTTGCCGATGTGTGCCGGCGGCGGCGGGGTTTCTCAATGGAGAGCCCGTCCTCCTGCGGCAGCATCTCTGCGCGGCGGGGAGAGCCGGAGAGCTGTATGAAACACCGCCGAGAGCGGGGGGCAAGCTCGGTGCCCTGCCGCCTCAGCGGCCCGGGACCCGCGGCGGCGAGGGAACTGCTGCTCAGCCTGCAACGGAGCGGGCACCGAGAGTGGGAGCCGAAATCCTTTGTCTGTGGCTTCGTAAACTGCCTCCGAGCTGCACAAGCCGAAGCATCTGCACGGATCCCCTGAGGGTCACCCCTGCTGCCGCGGGAGACGCGGCCGTCCTCCGGGACACACACGCTGCCCTTCCTCCCCTCCTGACACCCGCGCACCAGCCTGCGCTATCGACACGTGTCCCAAAAGTGCACCCTCTCCTTGCAAGCACTGCCCGCACCCCGCGCCCTAAGGGGCTGCTGCAGGGACAGGGTCCCCGGCAGGTCGGAATCTCGTTTTGTTGAAGATTTGCCCGTGTGTTTTCCCAGCCACCCGAACTCTCATTCATGAATTTCTGAAGCCGCCTTCATTCAGTCGTTGGTGAGCGCATGAAAAACATTTTCACGTGTTGAGATCCATGACTTGTTTTTTCAATCGCTTATGCGTAGGCATTGATTTAGCAATGAAAAGTGTTCCACGTGCGCATAAAAATAACCCTTGTCCGTCTGCCGGCGGTGGATACGCCAGGTTTCCGTCTGGCAGCCGGTGATGCCCGAGCGGACAGCCAGAAGCGCCTGGGCGCGCCCGCTCCCGCCGAGGTGCCCGGGGAACAGCGGCTTGCGGCAGAAAGCCCTGGGCGGCTCCGGGCGGGCAGAGCCCGCTGTGCCCCTCACACCCCGCGGGAGCCCGGCGCGTCGGGCAGTGTCGGGGCTCCGCACGGGTGAGGCTACCCGCAAATCAACTCAGTGATTCAAGAAACTAAATTCACTCAGGATTCTTGGAAGGGTTCCGTTTTTCCGCTTGTCCGCTGAAGTACTGAAGCAGCTCAGATAATAGTATAAATGACAGCTCTTTAATGGGAGCGCTCCCATTACCTCCCGCCGCCTCTCCCGCGGACCGCGGGCGGGAGCCGCGGCAGGGTTCGTCCCCTCCCCGAACGAGCATCACAGACAAAAGGCCCCTCCTTTTCCCCCCGAGGTTGGTGAATGAAACTCCCTAGCCCAGCTCCCCACTGCCGGGGGTCCACTCGCCGGGGGACGCTGCGCGCCCCGCCCGCCCTGCCGAGGCGGCCGCTGCCAGGCGGGCGGCAGTGCCCCCCCACCCGCAGCGGGGTTTGCCAGCGCTCCCGCCAGCCCTCCCTCCTCCCCGCCTGCCCCCTCCGCTCGGCTCACGCGTCCTCCCCTCCCTCCTTCTCAGTGGTCTGCCGGCTGGCTTACGCAGGAGCCGCCGCCAGCACTGACAGCACTTGGCAGAAGGGGTTTGCCCGAGCGCTCCCGGAGCATCTCCAGAGGCGCGGCGACACCGCCTGCCCGACTCACCGGGGGAGCGACCCAGAACCGGGAACCTAGGCCAGAGCTGGAGAAAGGCTGAAGACCGAGAAGCACAAAAAAATACCTAGAAAAATACGACTAGTACTACTAATAATAATAAAGAGTAGTGGGCAGGAAAAGGAGGTCGCGGGGGAAAGCAGAAGGAGAGAAGAAGGCGCGCCGTTGAGGAGGGGCTCGGGCAAGGGGCAGAAGCGGCCGCTCGCCGGGGCTGCCGGCATCCCCCGTGCCCCGGGGCAGCCGTCGGCGCGGCAGCAGCTGCACGTGGCGGCGGCGGGGCATGGCCAGCGCGGGAGCTCCCGCGGCCTGAGCCGCCCCCGCCGCCGGCACCATGGCAGCCGCCGGCGATGCCGGCCTCGACGTGGCGGCGGTGGAAAGTTTCCTAGAGAGGCACCCGGAGCTGGTGGAGAAGTGGCTGCAGAGGAAGAACTCGCTCCCTAAAGCACCTGCCGTCCCCGCCGCCTCCGCTGCCGGCCCGTCCGAGGAGCGGCGGAGCAGCGACGGCCCCGGCGGCAGCTGGGGGAGCGCGGGCGGCCCCGGCGGTCCCGGCCCCGGGGGGCTGCAGCGCCGAGCGTCCCAGAAGGAGCTGCGGAAGAGCTTCGCCCGCTCCAAAGCTATCCACGTCAACCTCACCTACGACGAGCATGTGCACGCCCGGGCGCAGGAGCCGCTGAGCAGCGTGCGGCGGCGGGCGCTGCTGCGGAAGGCCAGCTCCTTGCCCCCCACCACCGCCCACATCCTCAGCGCCCTGCTGGAGTCCCGGGTCAGCCTGCCCCAGTACCCCCCCACCGCGCTGGACTACAAGCGCTACCTCAAGGAGCACAACGAGCGCCAGTTCTTCCTGGAACTGGTCAAGGACATCTCCAATGACCTGGACCTCACCAGCCTCAGCTACAAGATCCTCATCTTCGTCTGCCTCATGGTGGACGCGGACCGGGGATCTCTCTTCCTCGTGGAGGGGACCTCAGCCGGCAAGAAGACGCTGGTGTCCAAGTTCTTCGACGTGCACGCCGGCACCCCGCTGCTGCCCTGCGGCTCCACCGAGGACAGCAACGAGGTGCAGGTGCCCTGGGGCAAGGGCATCATCGGCTACGTGGCGGAGCACGGAGAGACGGTCAACATTCCCGACGCCTACCAGGTAGGAGCCGGGCAGGCTCCCCCGGCCCGCGGCGGACCGAGGAGCCCCCAGTGGCCCGGCCCTGCCTCCCCCCGGGGCGTCCCTCCCGCCGCAGCCTCGCCCGGGGTGGCCCGGCCGGGAATGCCGCGGGGCGCGCGGGGCGAGGCCGGGGGGACGCCGGGGAAAGCGGGAGGGGAAACCCCGCCTGGGTGGGCAGTGGGGCTAAAGCGGCCCTGCGATCGGCACAGCAGCGGTCTGGATTTCGCAGGAGCGATAGGTGCTTCATGTGTTTCTAAAGCATATTTTGGAACCGGCTGAAGAAAAGTTTAAAAAAAATGCTCGTGACAGTCCCAATGATGGTGTTCTTAAATTTCTGTCTCAATGTTCCCTGGCTCTCTGCTATTGAAAAAATCTCGTTGCTTTTAAGAGAGCATATATACCTTTGCATATGCCCACTCAGCCCACACGGTATGTGTTTTCAAACCTATTCCTAGTAGTGATATAGCCAGTGTCCTGTTATTCTCCAGCAAAGACTTTCCCCGCCTTTTACTTCTTTAGAGGCTTCAGTGTGAATTGTGAAAACGTAGTTCTGGCTTCAAGGCAGTCATTGACCCCTGGCTTCAGCAGGGACAGACGAGCCTTTGCCCGAATGTGTCAGTGTAGAGCAGAGCCTTCAGTTTCCTGGCTTGAAATTTACCTCTCTTTCGGGGGTCTGTTTCTAGTGTTTATTTGTGTAAGACACTATCAGCTATTGGAGGTTCTCGAGAAAATGAAGAACCACAAAGTGACACGTTTTCTCAGTTAGGATCTTGGTAAGCTTGAGAAAGGTGGGAGATGTATGTCTTGAAGAATTTTAGTAGTAATCATTGACCAGTGTCTTATTGAAATCTACATTAATAACAAAACAATAAACATTAAAAATATTAAAAAAATAAAAAAGACTACAAGGAAGAAACTTGAAAAATAAGATTTGGTTATTTTTGGTTTTTAAATATAGAAGAAGAACCAGGGTATATGTATTTGGGGCTGAATATTTATTTATTTATTTATTTATTTATTTGTCAAACAGTATTTGAAAAATACTAGGCACCTCACAGATCCAGACTGACAGAGGTTCCCAACCCACAGATTTCAAAGGGAATGGTAAAAATGCTCAGTGATAAAATGAGTATTGGATCAGCTTTGAAAAAAATTCAACTGGGTTTCTTCCTTTATTTTTTTCCCTTTTCTGCATTATGCACTTTTTCTTGCAATCTGATTTTGTTACTTTCACTTGTAGAGCTGTGCAATTCCCAGAATATCTGTTGTTGTAGGTGAAGCAGTATGTTCTCAATGGTCCCAACTTGCTAAACAGATAAAGGATATCTGACTTTGGCTAGGAAGGAACTTGATCGGTCCTTCTAAACTCTGGATAGCTCCAGCCACCCTTTTTTGGAGGTGAGAATGACACTGAAAGGGCATTGTTTTTTAGTCCTAGGGACGTATATTGTCTTATTGATAATTTTTTCTTCAGTGTTTGTTCATTTTGTGTTCACTTCCCTGTGAAAAAGTCCAGCTTCTTTGAACAGTTTATTTTCTGTTTCATCCACAGAGAAAAGTGAAAAGCAATCCATCCAGTTGCCATTCCTGGTGCTATTTTGTCTGGCTCTTATTCAAAATCAATTTAAATATTATAAGTAATACAATTCATTGTATCTTTAAGCCCTAAGTACATTAGTTGCAGTACATGGGCAACTTCTAATCCAAGTCCATCCTGTAATTACATCCAGTGCAACTTCCCTACTTTCAGTGGAGCTACTTCGATTTACTTTAGTGCAAATGAAACTTAAGACCTTCCAACTGTAATGAAAGTTTTGCTTGATAATAAAACAGGGCCCTGCTTTCAGTTATGTTTCTGAGTTAGTACAGTTTATCTCCTCTTACTTGACAAGGATATATAACCATTGTGAATCATCAAAAGGAGAGATTTCTAATTTAATGATATAAAGAGCTCTGTGGAAGCCCAGGTACCTGTGCGTGAGGAGGTGACAGCTGTTCCATTTCAGATCGTTGTGGTGCTGACAATGGAGCACTTTAAAAATTAATAAATATGATAATATTATTTTCTGCCACTGATGATGAAAGTGTTTAATCAACTGTCATGTAAAAAACCAGAGGAAACTCTGTCAGGTGGAGCTGAAGAAAAAGGGGTGACAGAAGAGCACCATTTTTTTGTCCATTGAAGAGGGTTTCTACACTGATGCTAACTGTTTGGCAAGAAAGGGCCTTACACAAGGTCAGAGGAACTTCTAAATTAATTTAAACTTCTTTTGCTTGTTTTTTAAATTAACAAACTTGTTTAAAATAAGTAAACATACTTCCATATCATCAATTATCTAGTTTACTGTATTGGGAAATTTATTACTATTCAACCATCTCTATTTCCTCAGAGTCTGATCAAATACCATTTGGAATTCTACCACTGAGTACAAATTGGGTTGCCTGCTTGTACTGTCAGCTATGACTGACATTCATGGTACTTCAGTGCAATCAACATTACAGTTAAATGCTGTCATGTCTTGTCATGTGTTCCATGCAGGCAGTCCCCTGTGCCCATCAGACTGATTGTTTCAGGAAGTATTTGCAAATGACAGGTTGTGTCATTATCAGAGACAGCATACTATTTCAATTACACATTCATTCTTCTAAAAAGAAAAAATACAAAAAAAAATTAGATGGGGCTTTTCCACAATCCAGGTGATTGTTACTGTTGTTGAGTGGGACTTTCAAAATCTGCTCATGTGAACAATCTTTCTTAATTCAATAAACATACATAGATACAAGGTCTGAAATTAATATCACATATTGAGGACTATATAATAATCACTTCTTTTAATACTAAACAATGACCATATAAGATCTCACAGTAGTTTAATTCATGAAGTTCAGCTTTGACTGAATAAACTTTTGGAGGCTCACAGCAACAGAGAATTCAAATAATTTATGGAAAGGTTTAGATGAATGTCATATAAATGATTCAAAAGTTTCACAATTTCATTCATGGCATTAAAAGCTTTATTTATTACATTGCAAAGTCATTTGATTAAAGTGAGTTTATAATTTTAACTGTAACATGCATGATCTGATATGCAAATGTTAGCAGTACAGAGAATTTGAGAAAAAGAAAGCAATTAGATACTTTCTTTCCTTTTCATTTTGAAGCCAGTCTAAAACTGTTTCTCCTGAAATTAATCCAGTTGAATTGTAAATCAAACTTTCAGTCACTTTAAGTTCTAAAATAAGGCCTTGGACGCTCCCATATGTAGATTTTGGGAAGTATTTCTGACTCCTTTTTCGTATGGGAATAATGCTATATCTTGAGCACGCGTGTTGGAAGAAGAATCAGAACCTACTGCCAAGGAAATTTGGGGCCTAAATGTCCATTGAGACTCCTCTTGACAGAGAATAGATGTAGCTTCCATCATCATGGAATATGAAGATTATTAAGCCCATTGTAAGTACACTGATCATTACCTGTAGCTCTTAGAAGCTGTTTTCAAATTTAAGGTTTTTTTCCTATTTGAAGGTGTGGATTTTTCATGTCATCCATGCTTCTCACAGGACATCCATGGAGTTTGGCTGAAATTACTGATAATTTCAATTTTGTTCCATCTCTTAGAGCAGTATTTAAATGATAAACATTTTAAATTACAAATAATATTTAGTTATTGTTATACTGTTAGCTGTGCAAAAATTAGGAAACAATTTAACAGCATCCCAAATCTTTCTAACTAGTGGAAAAAAATACTACCTTCTAGAATAGCAAGCATATATCAGAAAGTGGTGAAAAATATGTTCTGCCATTTTCCAGTGTCAGCTGAATAAAGTTTCTGCACATCTTATGATAAATTTGGAATTTAAAAAGTAGCTTTAAAAGACAGAAGACAAAAATGGCTTACCAGATGGATGTTTTAATAAAGCATGTAGCAAAAAGGAGAAATATTAAATACAGTCATGCTAAGACATGAGTTTTCTAAGTTAGAGAAAGTGCCATAAAATATGACCAATTATTTTTCAATACAGTTCAAGTCCTCAAAAAGGAAATGTAACCACATTACTGCAACTGAAATCAAGGAAAGTAAAACACAAATGGAGCTCTCTTTGTACGGGACTTTCCTGAAGTCAGTTACCTGAAGAAGTTACCTGAAGCTTAGGCCAAGTGTAACACAGTTAATGCACACACAACCCTTCACAGCAAGTTTTAAACATCCTTCAATACCTAGGTGCAGGCACGGGCGTTGTCTTTTTCAAGCCCTCCTGGTGAGCTCTGAGCATTCCGTGTCTCCTGCTGTGCCAGGACAGCATCCCAGAGCTGCTGCTCAGGGGGGCAAACCCGTGAGCCGAGCCTGGGAGGGCCCCTGTGGGGCTGGCTGTGGGTGCAGAAGGTCAGGGAGAGGCATGAGCCACGTTTCCTTACACAGGGTAGCTGTTTGCCATCAGCAGCATTCACAGCAGATCTCTCTCCGTCCCAAAGAGCAGTTAAAGCACTGAAACTGTGGCTGTGCTCACACAGCCAGAGAGAAATTTTAGAGATAATAAGTGAGTTTCTGAAGAAGAAATGTAAACAATAGTTAAGTTTAGCGACAGTGTCCTTGGAATTACGTTAGCTGAAGCCACCAATGGAGTCAGATAAATTACCATAAGACCAATCAGCTAATAGCAACTCTCAGTGTTATAAAAGTCTGTGTTCAAAATAAACTTCTCTCTTCATATTGTCACAGTTAGCTGGTGAACTTGTGTCTCGCTCTCTAGCACGACTGTGACATGAAACCCCCGGGGCCTGGGAGGTTCGGCTCTGCAAATGGGAAGCACTTAGTTCTACTCAGCACATTGGACAGTGCCACCAATAGCTCTACCGATTTCAGTGTTGACTCTTAACAAGGACGGAGGTTGCTCTTAAGAGAGCAAAGATCATAAGACCTGGCAAGCAGAACACAGTGGTTTTTAAAATTTCCCTGTAATATAGAAAAAAAGATAAAAACCAGAATTTCTTTGCTGTATATTAAATATGGCTAGGAAGTACCATGGGGAAAGCAGGAAATAACTGCAACAGTAAAAACTAAGATGCCGTGATGTGCTTTGCAGAAAAGGACACTCCAGCACATCATGCAAAATTTAGGAAAACTTGAAATTCTAAGTACAAGTCCGTAAATTGGTGAAGGGGTGTTGAAATTATTCCTGTGTCTGCAGCCCACTGACTGTGAACACGCCCTTCATCCTTCATCCCACAGTGGTGCTGCCCTGGGAGAGAGTGATCTTTCTACGGGAGAAAATTTATTTGGGAAAAGACCTCGGAAGTTTTACGTCCCAGGAGAAGATCAGGGAAGGAAAGGCAGAGAGCCCTCAGGGCAGTAGCTGAGTGTGGGAGGAAAAGCTGAGCTTTGGCAGGAAAAACTTTTTTGAGAGCTGGGGTGGTTTTCCTTTTGGTATGCTGGTAGGCATTAACTGGTTTATTGCTCAGCCAATCCGTCTGTCTGAAGAGTACAGATGTTCTCAGATTTTTTTTTTTTGCCTCAGACATTACAGAATGCCTTTGTAGAACAGATGTGAAACTGGTGACATTCTGTGGCCTATGATTCCTCATGAGAAAGTAGTATATATATTTGATGAAAGCAGGTCACTGACAAGGAACAATAACTGCAGGATATGGCCCTTCAGATTTTAGCTGAGATCCTGTTACAAGCACAAGACTGAGTAAAGCTGTAGCTCTGTGTGGTAAATGATGTTGTTTATATGCTATTGCATAGCTTTTCTATATAAGAAACAAGAATAACAAATTTAAGATTTATACATGCATCATTATGCAAGTTACTTTGGTTTACTTTTCTAAAATAACCCTCTTGGCAAACTCTGATAAATAAATGAAAGTAATGGCTGAGGAGTTATGGGTTAACAGGGCAACAGCAACTCTGTGCAGGCCAAACTTCATGTCTGAGTGCTGCTTGTCAACAACAAACATTACTGTTTTGTCACAATAAGACTGCTGCAGTAACACTTGAAACTGTGGTGCCCACCTGAGTAATCTCCAGCAGGTGCTAGGTTTAAACTCATACACAGACTTCTCTTGAAACACCCAGGAGTCTTGTTGGTTTCCTTGCTCAGAGGAGTGTTAGCTTTCTAAAGCCATGTGTGTGTATATGTCTTGTATAAAGAATCATTAATATTTAGGAGGTCAGCACTAAGCCCTGTCCCAAAGAAATGTTGGAACAAGATGGGAACATGGACATGGTTATAGTTGGTGGCCAGTGGGGCATTGGTCAGGGCTGGTACAGGAGGGGAGAGAGAACCACCACAGATGTCACCTCTAAATACTGAAAATTAGAGGAAAAATACTTTCCTTAGTAAACAATTTATTTAATAGTGATACAATCAGATTAGAAGTGCACAGAATCTGCTGTAGGTAAGGCCACAACTTGACTCACTGTCATGCTATTTGTGATCTCTCTGGAGTTTGTTTTGAAGGAAGAAAACAAAACTCATATGTGATGGATCTAGCTAATGTCCTACAGAGGAATATTTTCTGACCCCTACTGCAGATCAGTTCAGACTATGAAGCATGAGCTGTAATTATGCTTATTAGCTAGGCACTCATGTTTGCAGACTTGCTAGTGCTTATATTTTCTTCCTGTTTAAGACTATTATATGATTTTTTTCACATTAATTTAGTGCAAGTCATAATTAGACAAACATTGTTTGTCTAGCATTGTTACTAATGTCCACTGTCAAACTAACAACTGAAACAGAAAGAGGGCTCATAAGTCATATAAGACACTCCCACCAATCAAGCTAAACAAAACCCCAAACTCCTGTCACACGCGGGGGGAAAAAAACACCAAAAAAGTTTTAGTATTGCATTGTTGCAATCTACAACAACACATCAACACATTTCCCCTTTTTTCAAAGTAAGCTACTTTATAAATTCAGACTATATATGGTCTTAGTTTTAAATCTGGAACTTAAAAATTTTTGAAGATCAATGTTCTCTCCTTTTATAAGAACTGTTTTGGGAGTAAAGAAATAAGAGTTGGCTGAGCTGTTTCATGTGTCCTATCTGTTGTAGTAATTTTTTTCTTATAAGAAGTATTGCTGTCACTGTATAAATAGTCACAATATAACTGGACTGTGCTTATTTACTTGGAAGAATTAGGTTTGCCATGCTGCTGGTACTGGTTTGTTCTCCTGCTGCCTTTGTCTCTGGGGATTAAGGGATTTTGGGGGAGATGAGAGGAATAGCTGCAGCAGTCCTTACATGGAAATCTTGTCAGAGATTGCTTTATTGCTTGTGTTTTTGTCAGTTTCTTGTCTACAAGGTTTCCCAGTATCTCCCTTAGTGGTTTATTGCTTGGGTTTTGTTTCGTGTTTATGCACAATGTAATTTGCACCATATGTGATTTTTAGAAAAGTGTATCTAGAACAGACTGCATGCCCTAATTTTTTTTATTTGTATTTAGCTTCTTTTAATGTTATGCTTTGAATCTAGAGAACTTGCTGTCTTTTAGATTGCTCTTTTAGCTTTTTTGCTCTTTTTTCTTTCGCTAAAAGCTTATGTATTATACTTAAAGGAAGTGTGATTAGGAAAGTGAATTGAGTTACGAAATCTTCCAACTTCAATTTCTTTATTTTTGTAAAGGCTCTTGGAGGATGTCTTTCTATAACTTCACTCAAACTGGTCTATCCCGTGCAGTTTGGTACTACAGTAATACTCATGTATTAACAATGCCATCATAATGCTTGTATTAGTTATTTTTGATGCAACTTAATCAGTAATGTAAATACAGCATAATCCAGGAAATTTTGATGCAAGTTTGTGTGCTTTTTTTTTTTGGTCAAGCCCTTTCTAAAGAAAAAAACCAAAGCAACAACAAAAAGTGGTGCTGTAAATGGTAAAACATAATAGGCCAGACCTGTGACTTGAACATTTTTTGCAGTGTTCTCTTCTGTGTCATGAAAAGATTGGAAAGGTGTTTTCAAATAATAAGATCAAAAATGGCTTTCTCTTTTAGCTGTCAGCTTTGGCTGAGGCATTTGGTGCATTTCACTAGATTAAACACTTTTCCTTAGGTACTGAAGAAAGAGGAAGGGACTTTGTCATGAAGACTTAATTCCTGGAAATGTTATCAAGCAGGTTTCATCCTCCATTATAATATTTGATTCTTAGCTAACTTGGGTTAGGGTTGTACTTTTTTCTTTTGTTCTGAATCATGGTAATAATGCTTACATAAAATGTACTAGTTTTGATAAGGTTATATAAAGACATGTTTTTGAGTTCAAAGAGTTATCCTATGTCGGAGAAACCAGAAAAACACAGTGAAACTTGTATGTTTGTTAAAAATGTATGAACTACCAACTTTAACTGAAAATCAGTGAAAGGCAGTTGGTGAAACTGCTCAGAAGCCAAAACTTTAGCTGAAAGCTGAGGTTCTGATAATATATGATTCTAGAACCCTAATGGAAAAAAACCCTTTCTGTACCTTAATTTGGTCTTCTACAGAATAAAACCATGAAGATGTCTGTCTGTTCTCATTCACTGGCAATCTTCAAATATATCCAAAAACCTGGGACTACATTGTTCCTGTGTAGGCAACTGGATTACCAGCACCTGGATTGGTGGATCAAACTTGCTCTCATCTATGTCTTTAATTCATTCACCTTTCACAGGGCAACATTTACAATCAATAAATATCCTTAAGACTAGGATAGGGTTTTTCCTACAGAGTAACTTTTCACATCTGATGGCAGATGTGAAATTCCAGTTAAAAATGCCTCAGCCTTCACATTTTTTATATCTCTGTGTAGGAAACTCATTATATAGAACCAAAGCAGTATTTAGTAATGCTTTAAACAGTCAGTGGAAGACTTCAATTCATGAGTGTTCTTGCATGAAAATACTGTAAGTATAATTACAATTATGATGAAGTATCTCTCTCAAAAGCTTTTATCTAGTCCGCCCCTGATTTCTGAATATAAGTCTTAATCATAAAAAACATAAAAGAAAGTGCTGCATTGCTGTCATAAACACTGAGACTCCTCACTACCCAGGAGCCTGGTGTAAATGAGGACCCTGTTGTGGTGCAGGCTGTCCAACATGTTGGGATAATACAATTTATATCTCAAAATGTTTGCAATCTGACAGAGCTTCTCTCTGATTTACCAGCTTTGTTATCAGCTGCTAAATAGGCCTCCTTGCTCAAGGTTACTACTCTGTGAGGAGAGGGGTGTATAAATTTTGTCCATTCTTGGCCATCACAGTTCACACCCAGGCATTAAAGTTTTTATTGGTGCTGTTAAACTCAGTAAAACCACTCTCTTAGATCCTGCCATGTATGTCCTACTATGACAATAACTGATGAAAGAAGAGAGTGTGGGGATAAGAGGTTTGGAACATAATGCAGGTCATCCAGTCACTCTTTTCTGTGCACATTGCATGGTTCAACAATATCAGTGTTGCTGGGAACAGCGTTTTCTTTTGTTCACTTATATGTCTCTCCTCATCACTTATTCAAATGTCACCCAAATGAAATTCTGGCATGCTTTACCACAAAAGAGTTCACTTCACACCTTGATGATTGTCAGCTTTTACCAGTTATTGAGTTTTTGGTCAATAATGCCTCATTTTTCCAATTAAATGCATTAACTTTCTTAGACTACTGTACCTTTAGTTTTGGCTCCAAGATGTAATAGCTTTCTGCAAAAGGTCATCCAGTTCTCTAGCATCAGTGATATCATCTGACATCCTGCTTCCTCCTAGTGTAGAGGTTCCAGGGAGAGATACAAAAAGAAAACTTCCATGATCTGCCTGAAAAGAGAAGCAATGCAGCAGGAAGGAGCTATACATTAAAGGAAATACCAACACTTTTCAGGCTGCTAATCCCCATTGTGTCTCTGCTATTCCATAGCATCCATTAAGGAACAGTGGCTCCATAGCTGATCCTTACATCTGTTGCTGACACTGGCAGCTGTACAGTGTGTATCTCACCCAGACAGGGTCACCAGCCCCTGTCCTGTGTGCCACCACACCCTGCAGATCAAACAGCACTTTTTTCGTTAATCTTGAGGCTTGTTGAAAAGGCAATGACTACAAATGCCACATGCATGGAGTGTATTCAGACGAGAGAGTCTCAACTCACTTTTGGTGTGACCAACAGCTGTTTTGTTTTTTTCAGTTGAACTGCCCCTTGAAGGTTTACTTCTTTGTAAGGCCTGCTAGGTGTCAATCAACAACAGTATTGCTACTCAAGGCACACTGTTGTTGTTTCAGTGTTCTCCCCATGTACTCTGCTTTGCTTGGTACAAAATTAGTAGAGCAGGGACTGTCTCTTCAGTAGCCTAAAATATCTTATCAATATTTCAGCAACAGCAACTAATTCCAAATAGTAGTTCAGACATTACCAGGAAGTACTGGAAGAAATATTTAATTTATTGATTAATGAAGCCTACTGTGTGATAATTGCGCTACATTTTCCTTTCTTCTGTTGTAGAAGAACTGTATCTTTCTAGGCAGGATTCTCTGTGATGCAGAACAGTTCAGCTTCTATTGAAGTTGATATAAAAGTGTTTAGAAGCATATGAAGAGATCACAAGATCAGGCAGATCTGCGTCCTTGATGCTGTTATTAAAAAACATCCATCATGGGAGTTCTTCTTCTCCCAAAGAAGTTGTTGGGTACATTTGGTATTAATTCCTTCTGGTTGAGATGTTGGAAAATGTGCAATAAGTAATAAAGTAGCCAAATGTATATGTTAATCTTTATAATGGGTAAAAATAGAGCATTTCTAAATCATGTCTCAAAGTGAAGAGAAGAGACTACTTCTATAGCATCTGGAATTTACAACAGGGAAATAGAAATAGATAAAAAATTGTCAAGAAAAAAATTTGTCAGTTTTTAGTATCAGTAAAAAATTAATGAATTCCTCATCACAATCAAATTAAGGATGGTGTGGATTGTTTTCATGACTTGAAACAAATATGGGCATTATTTCACAGCCAATATTGTTTAAATTTTTGAAAACAAAAAGTTCTGCCTTATTTTGTACAACGCCTTAGTTCCCTCGTATTAGGAGAGTCTGAACTGGCTTTACCTATTGCCTGCAGCACAATGCTAACTTCACCCTTAGGAAGGGTGAACAGAGGAACAGAGCTGCTGCCAGTGAAAAGCAGTAATTTCCTCTCTATCTGATAGAAGAGCTGTTGAAGACTATGCTCTATCAAGATGAACAAAAGTGATGTCAGCACTACCTCTTAAGTTTTCATGCTCCTTTGAGTTACTTTATCTGCAGTTTGGGCTTTACTGTTCCAGAGAATGGATTGCTGCACAGTGCCTTTTTTGAACAGGGACATTCCTGTACTTAGTTTTCCAGAAAGAGTTGAGGTTTTGACTGTATTTCTTTGAGAAAATGTTTGTACTGCATTGGAATATCAGTCCACATAACCAGTCATGCTTGAACAGACAGAAATGAGGCCAAAAAGAGTCTCCATTTTTGTCCCTCTCTTTACTTGAGAGGGACATTGTGAGCATCTACAGAGTATGGGTGTGAAATGGCAGCAGGGCCTAGTGTATGTACGGTCACGTTACTAATGGCAGATATCAGTCTCTGCTGACATTCTTCTAATAAACGTGAATAAATGTGACTTCAGTGAATGTGATTATGTAATGGTAAACCTTGTACTGATGCCCTGAGAAAAGTGAGGAAAAACAGCTAATAAAGAATGGGCTGACAACAGAGAAGCAACAGCCTAAAGCTACTGAAAAATACCATATCGCACATTGACAAAAGTACTATCTGTCTGAAGAAACCTTAGATATATGAAATGTAAGTTAATGTTTCCTTATTTTCTTTTGAAGGATCGACGCTTTAATGATGAGATTGACAAACTGACTGGGTACAAGACAAAGTCACTCCTGTGCATGCCCATAAGAAACAGTGATGGAGAGATTATTGGTGTTGCCCAAGCAATAAATAAGACTCCAGGAGGTGCCCCTTTTTCTGATGATGATGAAAAGGTAAGGTTACCTTTACTTTTGCATGCTTTCTAAATTTTTTCTCTAATTCAGTAGACTTGTGTAAAGAGACTTAATCTAAATTAGTAAATAGCACATCATTTGTGTTTATGGTGTTTTTCTGGAAGTGCATAACAATGTGTACATTTTTGCTGTTTTCAATAGAAAATGTAATAGAAATAAGAAAGCAAAAAGAAAATAGAAAATCTGTTCTGTAAATGTCTGAGTTCCTCTGGCTGAAACTTCAACTTAATCTTATGCAGGCCTTTTTTATGTAGTAGACCTTAGCAGGAAGACTTTTTTATTTTTGAAAACTTCACCTGTAAGAATTAATTTAGGGGGAAATTATCACAGAGATACTCCTAAGCTTGCTGACTCTAAAAATCAAGGTCTTCTCTTAGTACTTTCCATGGGATAAATGCCTCTAGCATATGCAAAAGGAATTTTATTTTAGAGGAAATTATGCATCTACAAATCTGTTATTCTAAAATATTTGAGACTTACAAATACTTAAGGACAAAAGGACAAAAGGACAAAGGGAAGGAACACCAGGTATGTGTATCTCAGGTAGAATTTGGAGAGCAAAGTGAGCTCAAAAGGCAGGAGAGTAGAAGTATCTGCAAAGAAAGAACTTGAATTAAAGACAGGGGGAAATAGGAAATGTTGCTGTTGAAGGCCAGAATCCTGGATGTTGAATATTGATTTATTAGCAATGTATGCCTCAATGGGTAACTAAATGCAAATTAAACCTTCCCTGAATAGGGGTTTTCAGAACTTTTTTGTATTAGTACTGTCCTTGTAAAGGGAATTTTGTTTAAAATACAGCTTTTAACATGGATTCAACATTTGATTATCATACATTCAACTAGCAAAACAACTGTGTATATTTGAATTTTGTATTACATAAGTATTCTAATGTATGAATATTTGATGCTGATGCTGAGGCATTTGCTTCCATTCAGTGACTACCAAATGCTATCTAAAAATCAGCAAATTGCCCATACTTTGTTGACTTTATTTTGTTTTTAATAATTTAGATCACCGTTATAATTATAAGTCTGTATGTTAGAACTCTTCAAGAATATATTGAATGGGTTCTGACATGTAGATTTTATGGAAAAGTAAATGAGAACATAACCATCATTTTGCCCTGTAATAGATCTTGGATTTAATGAGGCCTGGCAGTCTATGTGCTGTTATTTCAAAACCCATCCTTTTAAGTTTTTTCACTCAGTTGGTAACCTAGAAAGCATGATATACCTCTGGGAATCAAGAGAGCACATACTTTCAGGAGAACTGTCTTGCAGGATTAGCAAACAGGTATTTTTAACCATAATATAAACATAAATGTTTGTGAGGAAAGGAGAGAGGTGAAAGATCTGAGAAACCCTCTTCAGAATAAGAAAAGAAGTCTTTGGTAGCCTGGGTATTGAGGTGGCTTGTGCAGAAAAGCCTGATGAGTAGCTGGTAAGAGACCTATATGCAGCTTTGTGTTGATGTTACAGTTTCTGACAATCAGGAGCTTCAGAATGGTTAGAAAATGAAAATGTAAATTAGCAATTTTTTCCTACCCCCGAAAACCTCTCAGAGAAATGTCAGTATCATTTGAGTCTGGCTCTTGTTTGCAAGTGTCGTTCTTCTCTTTGTATTGTGCGAAGCAATTAAAATAATCTGTTGGAGTTTTTTTATAAAACGACAAGGCTATATTGTATAATGAAATGTCTCTTGGCGGCACTGCTGTCTTGAGTCAATAGGAAACAAAGACTTATGTTTTCAATTAGAATTAAGTAGATGCTAGCATCATTTTTATGTACTCTTAGTTGTTTTCAGGAAGTTAATAGCAAATAAAATATTTAAGGTTTGAGGAGTTTTTAATGCTCTCAAGCTGTAACCAAGTTTATATTTTGCAGTATCTAAAATGGAGTGTTATATTGCAAAGTTCTTCCGGTTTTGTTTTTCATGTCAAATTCTCAGGGTTTTCTTTTACATGTCTGACCACAGTGTTAAAAGCACAGCACTAAGAACAAATAGAAGTGAATTTTCCACATTTAATATTGTTTCCCACTGCCAAATTTCTTTTCTCCTTTTGGTGTTAGGGATGTTTCAGCCAATTCTTAGTTTAAATGTAGAATTAGATGACAGCCACAGGCATAAGAGAAAGATGTTCAGGGTCACCATGCATTTTGTCATGCCAACATTAATGGTTCAGTTGAACAGACTGATTTTGGAGATTCTCAGTTTGACACAAACAATATTAGAATACCTTATTACCCTCTATAGTCATCACTATTACACTATGTTGTGTAATTGGTAACTTTTTGGAAAAATAGCAGGTGATACACTTTTACATGTATTTTGTGAATGAAGAGACCTGTTGATTTGCACAGACAAAGAGTAGAAAGATAAAAGCCCTGAACCCTTGGAAAGAACTGTGCACCCAACATGCATTCCCTGTACTGTGCTGAAGATACACTTAAGTGTATGTGCTGTTTGCTGGTGTGTCATACATGTTCCAGGATTGCTGAGAAAAGCCCAACAAGAGTTTGACAGTCTGTGGTTTAGATTATTGTCTGCCCTTTAGAGTCTTCTGAAATTCAGTGCCAAAACAAATCTAGTCCTTCATCAGAGAGGCTCAACAAACAGCAACAGCAGCTCCACGGTCACTTAAATTGACACCCTGGCTTTCTCTGCTTCTGACATCCTCCCCACCTAAGAGAAGTGAATTGGTGGAGGGAAACTACCCAGGGCTGCCATCTTGAATTAAACCCTGCTGGTTTTGCTGAAAACCAGTAGTTTGGATGCAGTGAGACCTGGGAGGGGGAAGTAAGAACTGGATTTGATTGTCTGTGCTCTGTGGATAGTTTTATTACAAAGTATATGATTCTAGGATTTATCTGATGTGTATTTGGTTTGTGGGGGCTTGAAAATAAGTGTTCTCATCCTCCAAACTCTTATTTCTTACATTCCTAATAGCAGCCTTGTGATTCTGAATTTTCCAATTTATTGTGCTCTTCCTGGTCCATATTTGTTAAAGCTTAAATATATCCTACATTAAGTCTACATAGTGATGAATGATTTCCAGGGATTTTTCTATACCTGCTAATTCATTTTCTGTGAGTTTTTGCATGATGAGCTTAGAGTCACACTGGCAGATAGCAATTTTGAAGTCAGTAAGGACCGTTCCATTATCTTAGTGAAGTAATCAACTGTAAATAGAACTACTAGGAAAGGAAGTGATCCAGAACAGGTAAGCATCCCTGGCTGCTGTGAAAATGATAGCTCCAGGTCTGTGAATGTGTGGAATTTACAAAAAAAGTCACCTGAAAATAATTGATGGATCCATTACAAAGGAACATGAGAAACAAAACAGATAAAGATTTTTTGTGTGTGTGTTCCATATATTGCAGTATGTGACAACCTTGTGCTAATACCTGCCTTGGTTCTCTGGCATGGCAGAGAGACTCCAAAAGCTATTATTTAAAAATGGCATAATCCTCAAAGGTATCATGTGGCCCATATGTCACTTACCTCCCAGTGCAAGAGAGAAATTTGCTGAAAGAAGACTGAAAATAATGAAGACATTTGAAGGATAAAGGTGCTGAAGCACCACAGCTATCTGGGAAAACTCTAATGGTCTATTAGGCACACTTCTCAAAAAGTACTTGCTACACAAATCTAAATTAAAATAAATCACAGTAACTGACCTGTCTTGCTGGGGTAGTTTAAAGCAATTTGCCACTAGGATATTTGCTTTATCAAGGCAGCTTAACACCATTTGTTTGCAACCAACAGCACGAAATGACTGCCATGACAGACATTTGCACAGACTTCTTTCAGTCTTGTATGCATTCAATCATGCTTTCAAGTTAAGCTGAAAGTCTAGATTTCTTTTTAATTACAGAACTCGTAATGTACTCGAAACTTAACAAAAACTTCCCTAATTCGGTACCTCTGTTTTGAGACTAGTGGTTAATATTTGAATTGGACATCTTTATCTCTGAGGTATGAAAACCTGTCTAAGATGTGTTCCAGGAATATTTCAATGAACTATATATTTTTTTCAAATATAAATGTGTATTTTCCTAGACTTGTGGGCTACTTTGTTGCTGTGTGTTTATGGTACATATTATGCTAAATTCTTGATATTTGCTTGATGCCTCTAGATGTTATCATAAAACAAATAAACAAATGGTCAGATTTGGTGTCAGGAAGGGTTTCCTCCATAGAACAGCTCAAGACAAATTGTCATGGGGTTTTTTTGTGGGGACTGGAGTTTTGTTCTTACCTTCCTTACTCTCCCTATTATACGAGACATCTGGATTCTTCCTGCAATTGCCAGCACGGATATGAACCTGTTGGTTCTTCCCACATTGCCTTTGCTTGTATCTTCTTAATTAATATGGAGAGACTTGAATAAATAAGAGCTCTTATCTGTAAACCTTGACTGTCATTTGGCTAATATTTGTAGTATTTGACTCAGAGCTCACTAGATGAAAGAATCTCTGCTGACTTAAAGGGCTTTTAAAAAATCAAACTTCTGTTCCTTTCTAACATAGGAACATTTAATTAATGCAGACCCCCAAGTCTATTTATGAAGCTTAAATTCATCCATGTCAGATCACTGAAAAGAAATTGGTTAAGGAGCAGTTTCGGTTCCTGTTGCTTCCATGGAGGAGACAGGTTCACAGTTGAGTGTGCTGCTTTCCTTCATGCTTTTTCCAGTCACATTATCAAAAATTACTTTTACTAATTATATCCTTCTTTGAAAAAAATCCAGAAGAGTGATGAGGATAACTCATATATTCAGAGACATGAATTATGAAGCATTCAGTAGTATCTTCAGTCTAAATCTTACTAAGAGAAATGCTGGGTATTCCTGCAGATTCTGAAGCATAGAAATAACCCTAGAGCTTGTGTTCTGTTTTCTACTCTTGTTAGTATTCACAAGGCATTGCAGCAGGAGAAAGGAGCCCAGATCTCTACTGGTCAAACACAAAAACAACTCAGGAAGACTGGTAATGCAACCAAATGCCGTGATCATGGAAGCCTTTGGGCAGCCATACTACATTATTCAATCAGAAGTGAATAAATTTTTCAACAGGAAGCCTAAAAGCTAAGAATTCTGCAGTTCTGATGGTAATTCTCAGACACCTCAGTAACTAGAAAGGGTGATGTTAGTACTGTATTTTTTTATTAATAGAATTTTCACTTAAAAGCTTGGAATACCAAAACAACAATAATACAAAGGCTTGGGAGGATTAGAATTTTGTTTGATGCATCTGTCATCAGAAAGCAAGCCTGCTGGTCTTGAAAGCTATGATGTGCACTTGTGTTACAGTGTAACTCGTAGCTACTGTCTATATAAGGAATTGATTAGAAAAGCTAGTTTTTGTCATTTGTTTGTCGGTTTGTTTTTGTTTTGTTTTCTGGAGAAAACCCTGTTCTTCCATTACCTAAGGAATAAAGTTTCTACTTTCAGCTGTCCTTCTTTTCTTGGCAAAACTCCCTTAAACCAAGTAAATTATTTTGATCAGATGGCTTATTAGAAAAATCTTGTTTGCTTGACGTGAAATGTGCACTGGGGCCCTGTTACAGAAGCTTGTAAGAGGAAACCTTTGTGGTCAACAGCTGGTGAAACCTTTATTCCTGACAGTTACTGGAGATGTGCCCCCTGGGCTGGACGGGAGGACTTGGTCCCTAGTGAAGTGTTTTCTGAACTTCTGTCAGTCTATTCAGTTCTCCCTAGATGTTCTTCATAATAACTTCAAGGCTTGATATACTTTTAGAAAATAGCATTTTGCATCTCCTGTGAATTGCCTATCTTTCCTGAAGCAGAATGAAATGTTCATACAGCAGTTCCTGCCATCAAAAGTATTTCCCCCTGGAATAGTGATGCAGAGCCTATCTGTAGCTATAGGTTACATGATGAGATATTGAAAACTTCTTAGCAAATAATTTTGCTAAACATTAAGTCAACCTCTGACCTTCAGTAAGTTAATACAGACTTAATAAGAAACTGTAATTAAAACAGTATTGTTGTTCTAGCACTGATTCACAGTATCCCCTTGAGCTAATCACCTTACAATGATCTCTCTTCTGAAACATAATTCTAAAAATGGCATTAGGTGGTTCCATATGTGCTATCAGATTTTCAATTTTAGGCATTCTTACTTTATAATAAGGAAATAATTTTCCTTCTTTTTGACTCAGTCTGAGTTTTGAAGCCTTGTTTACTGCTTTCTTTGCATGTAGCCTCCCTTATTTGAACAGATGTGGTTAAAAAACACCAGAACAATTAAAAAAAATCCATTTCAGCAGTTAATAGTTCCAGCTTTGCATATAGTATTTCACATCTCTGTCCCAGCTTTACCTATAGTGTTTCTCACTCCCATGAAAATTGTGCCACCCTGCTGTCTTTGATGAATTTGCAAAAGTGTAGCTGCTCTTTAACTGGCAAACTCCTGACTGTACATTAGAAGGAATTCAGCCCTCTTCCATGCTATCTTTGCAATTGTCCATCTGAGAAATTCCTGTCTGCATCCTAGCAGCTGGAGTATGTAAGCAGCAATATAGCTGTAATGCCTGTTAGGAGGATACAGCAATGTGTTTCCCCGATATCTGGGAAATTGCTGTTTAAATCTGTGGCCCCAAATGAAAAAAACTCTTTTCCTCATCTTTCATAGGACCTTTCCCTGTCAGCAGCTGAAACCAAATGCCTGGAATGAGGCAAGCATGGGATGGTATTTCTGTCATATAGCCCAACAGTGTACTGTTATTTGCAGCTCGGGACCAGACATGGTATCTCTGTATTTAATACCACCCCAGGGATTTTCTGCTTAGGAATTTATTCAGGCATTTCTTGAAGCAAGAAAAGTTATAACTTTCCTGTGCATTGTGTGAAGAACTGCCATGTGACTTTAATTAGTTTAATGTTGTTCCTTCTTGTTTTGCTTTTAGTGAACAGAGTGAAAAGTCATTCCCTATTCATTTTCATCCCAGTTGTTTTGCCCTAAAAATCTTTACCAGTTCCCACCTGGTGCAGCAGTTTTTTCTGTAGTCAGCTGTTTGGCAGCAGGAGTACCTGCTCCCCAAAACCCCTGGTCAGTGCCTCTTCACTGCTCTGACCTAATTTTCATGTCTGGAGAAGTAGAAGACATTTGAACCAATTTGTACACTTGAACCTGAAAAAACAACAACTGCACTTTTCTTAGTATTTTAAAACTACCTTTTAGTTATGCCCAGAACTGTTTTCGAAAGCCTGGGCATGTCTTCATTGCTTCTGTTCTCATCTTGCTGTCACTGAATTACCACCAAAAAAAAAATTTGTTTGTCTCTTAATTAACTAGTTCATTTTGCTGATTGTTAATTTTAGCAAAAACTGTGTCTGTTCATACGAAAGATTCCATAGCTCTCTGAATCACTGAGGATGCTGTGTTTTTAATTCAAGAAACCCCAACATACAATAAAGCATGAAAAACATGCGTAACCAGTAAAATTAGTCAACAAGATTAAGAGTTACTGGGCAGCCAGATTACATGTTCTAGACTGGTACTCACTGAAATTATGAAAGCTGAAGTAGTTTAATGATTAATGATAATAATTTTGCATCTCTTGCATAGCTGGCAAGACTAGGGTTAAACTAGGTTTAACCCTAAACTAGGGTTAAAACAATATTATGATGATTTTTATACTTGAAATGTTGGAGCTGTAAGAGAATTGAGCCACATTGTTCATAGTAGTGAATGGTGGTCAGAAATTTCAGGCAGGGAATTATGCAGTGCACTTCAGGTAACCCTTAACAGGTTTATTGAACTGTATTTAGAAAAACATTTCCTGTGAACAGCATAGTGAGAGAGGTGGGGCACAAGGAAGAATGCTTCATTTAACAGTGCTTTGTGAGAGCTCTGAGTAGGAGCCTTAATTGTTAATTTGGTCTTTGGGAAACCTTATTACTTAGAATAATTATCCACATACATTTTTAGTGAAACAAAACAATATTTATACTGACAGCTATGAAGGCTTAAGTGTTTGGACTAAACTTGACATAGATTTAACCTTAGTATTAATTTGCTGGCAACTTGCCGTCCATGTGGTAGAATGAGTAAAAACAAACCTTGTTCTTTTGTGGGTTTTTGGGGTGAGGTTTGTGTTGGGTTTTGGGCTTTTATTTTTTTGTAAGAAAAGGCTTTTGCTGTATAAAAACAGACCAGCATTTTGCAAAGCCGGTGTCATGGTTACAAAGCAAATTAATTGATAATAGCTCTCCAGTGTTGTGGCACAGTTTTAGTGCCAAGCAGCAATGGGCTTGTGGACATCCAAGAGCTGAGGACGTCCTAGCTGCCACGTGGTGAGTGTCAGTGGGATATCTTATAGGACAGTGGGGCCACGTGTTGTGGTCTGAGCTGGAGCAGCCCTGCAGACTTGCCCCACAGAGCAGAACAGCTGTGAGTATGGTGCTACTCCCTACTGAGGAGAGGAGGCTTTGAAAGGAGGAAGCTTGCCAAGACATGTTACCATAAACACAGTCAGAATTTTCTTTTTCTCTCACCCCAAGTAGAAAATATAGCTAGTGGGGCCTGTGCACTTGCTTCTGTGCTTGAATCACAAAGGTTGGCAATCTGCTCTAGCCTAGGGTTTCAGGGCTTCTTCAACTCAAATTGTAAAGTCATGAGCTTTTAATCCTGAATGTCCAGAAATTCTGATTTTCAGTGGTGGCAAAGTTTGTTGCTACCTACTGGACATGCACAGCAGCTGAAATGTGACCTCTATAATACAGCTCTTTTAAGGATAAACTCTGATCCCTAGTCTCTTAAACAATACCAAATAATTCTGAACTTCAAGAAGTTGGCAAAATTAGAGCAGTGGAGATGTAGATGAAAAAGCTGAAGTCTGCCTGCAGAAGTGTTAAACCAGCAGATTGAAAAGAAGCTTCTCACTAACAAATTAGAGCAACTGCATTTAACCTATGTTTTGGAAAAACATGTAATGTAGAGACTGTAGTTTGCCCTATAAGTGGAGAAATCAGCTCTAGTTTTGTGTGATTTCATGAAGATCTGACCACTGGGTGATGAACTCAGTAGTTGCTGCCAGATGAAGCAGTTCATATAGAAATGGAAACATTTTATTTTTCTGAAATGGGTTTTGGGGAATCTCCATACATAGGAAGCAGAGGCCATTCCAGTGGGATATGAAAAGCCACCATAAAAGCCTATGGGAATGAGCTTGAGCATTTTATGTGTTCAGCTAACAGTTTGAATTTGTTGCATTAATGCTTACTTTTGGAAGAATAAAGAGGTGGGGGTTGCTGGTTGGTTGGGTTTTTTTCCCCTCAACCTATTACAGCTTTTAACATTCTTTAAAAATTAAAATTAATATTTTAAAATTACGTTCTATTCTCAGAGTAGGAATGGTGAGAAACTTATTTGATAAGCCTCTGTGTATAAGGAGGATTCAATAAAATGAATATTAAAATTAGTTCCACTGAGTACGTACTCAGTGATCATGTTCCTCCCTGATGTCATACTTCAGTAGTATGTCCTGAATATTAAAACAAAATACTTCAATTATTGTTTCATCAGGTACTTAGACTTTCTTTTAATGAAAACTGAACTAGAGATGAATAATCAGAATTGATTCTAATTTAATTTTATTATAATATGCATGGCCTTCTGTTTTGCATCTGCTGTCAGTTTTGTGGATTTTATTAGAATAGATATGTCAAGTCAGATACTAAGATCTATTTTTGCTTATATAAAAAGATTAAATGTTAGATGCTTGTAGTAGAATGTGATGTTGGAGCAGGAAGTATCTAACTGTTAAAACAGTATCTCATCAATATTTTTAAGCAGAAGCTGCTTTTCTTGCATAGTTACAGTTAGGAAGTTACAGTGAGACTTTATATAAATATAATTGTGAACACTTGAATATAACTGTGAATCACGAAAGTGAATGTCAGGAACAATAACCAGAACATTGTGTATCTGGATGTACCTTTTACAATGGCAGAGTTACAACAGCAGAATTGTGTTAGGTTTTTTTCTTTAATGGAATTATTTTGCATTTCCTTCTCTCTCAATACTTTAATTCTGTGAGTTGATTCTGCTTCTCTTGGAAGACAGAGGTCTCTGCAGCAGCTGCTGCGAGTATCTGCTGCCATGCCTAATGGCATGGTTATAATTCTCCTGTTAGTATGGCAGTGGGACTACTGAATTAATACTCAAATCTGTGGTCTTGTGATTGTACTTTTACAGTAACCAGAGCTGCATGCTGATACCTTTTCACTTTCATTTGTCACAGGAAAAAAAAAAAACAAAAAACCCAGTAATGGGCTGATGGTTAAATAGCATTTAGAAGCACTTGTAGGGATACAGAAACTGTTACTCCTTTAAGACAGATTTTTGCAACAGGGAGAGAGGAAGTGGAGGCAGGAAAGGACAGGGCTGAGGGAGTGAAAAGCTGTGGCAGACCCAGGCTGAGGACACAGTAACAGGTGATGGAAAGCATCCTGCACTCCTGTGCTTGAGGCTCGCACTCGTGTGCTGCCAGAAAAGGGTCTCACCCCCTCTAGTGGCTTACATTCCTCTTTGGTGGTGATAATACTACAAACTTAAGTGAGCACATATAGCTAGAGTAGGGGCTCCCAAAGATAAGGGGTGACTCTCCCATTTCTTCACGTTTCTGCTATTTTCTGTACACTTTTCAGCACGGCAGCATGTTTTGGAAGTGTTAATTGAGCACAAATCGAGTCAGCCATCCTTATGGTGCCTCTGCGCTTTCGGGTAGACACTCACCCCGCAGGAGCGCAGCCCGGCTTTAGGCTGGGCAGGCTGCGCGTGTTCGCAGCTCTCACGCCCCAGCCGCCCTGTGCCCTTCGGGGCGCGGTGGCACGCTCGGCGCTGTCCCCGCTGCCAGCCAAGCCGCCCGTTCACAGTGCCATCAAGTGGATGCCAGGCACCACGGCGCCAGCCGGCGCCTCGAGATTCCTATCCCTTTTTATTACCTCAAAATCCTACTGAACCTAACTTCACTAACTTGTACTCCTGATCCTAACACCTGCCTAGGAGAGGCTTCTCATATCTGCCTTAAATACTGAATAAACAATGTTTGCTATTTCTTTGTCCTGGCTTTCTTGTGTAGCCTCAGACCTTATTTGCTTCCCACTTTTCAGCGTTCTTCTGAGGCTGACAAGATGAAGAGACTTTAAGTGTGCTTCAGGTATCATCGCTCAAATATAGTCTTATGGCTACCTGATCCAAAAAATGGCTTGCACTCAATAGCTGTCTCCCTGTTCATCCATAACCTTATAAAGCACTTCTGCATGTACTGGTGCTTCAGTATAGCAGTTTCATCAATTATTAAAAATTGAACATTTCCTTGTGTTAGATGCTGAAAGTGGCTGAACATTTTCTGACAGAACATTTTTTCAGTGACTTATAGCTTCATCACATTTTAGATGTTTAAGGTGAATGTTTATTTTTTTCTCAAGAAGAAACGCCTTTGAATTTTGCCTGTTTTCTTTTAGTCTATTCAAATATTTTTTTTCTCAAACTTTTTGAAAATATTTTCTTTGACAAGCTATTGGACATTAAAGTTCTGGAAATGAATTCTTGATACTTGGCTGTGAGCTGGGATATACGCAGCTTGGGTACTATGAAAAGCCCAACCACTGTTCATATGGTTTTAAAGAGGTTTTTTTTTTCTTTTAATTGCATCTTCAGAACTTTGTCATTCTGCTTGCTAGTTTATGGCTCGTTCTACATCTCTCTCATTTTTCTTCTCCTACTTCAACAGCTGCATCACCATTTTTGCAAAAAGCAGTGTTGTCTTCTTTCAGCATATTTCCTTTTATCCTGTTGCCGTGCTTTTGCTAGCGTCCCTCTTTCTCCTGACACCTTGTGCAGATGGAAATATTTGTGACAGAGGTAAGAGTCTCAACAGATTTGCTACTTGATAGAACTCATGTGTCACTTCTCAAATACTGAACAAGTGTTTGGTGATGGCAAAAAATCTTTTGGTTTTTTAACAACTTCTGCATGTTCAAAAGGCTACACAGTACAGAAATTCTTCCTCATATTCACATGGAATTTCCTGTGAATCAGTTTTCTGCCCACTACTTTTTGTCCTGTTGCTGGCACCACTCAGCTCCCTTAGACTTTACTTGTAAGAGAGGTGCCCCAGTCTCCTAATCTATGAGTCCCTCCACTAGACCTGCTCCAGGATTTCCATGGCTCTCTTGTACTGCGGTGCCCAGAACTGGACACAGTAATAGTGTGTTCTTCATTTCACGGTGCTCAATGGAATAGAAAGTGCATTAATAATGTGCATGTTATCGTTCCAAGTGTTGGGCTAAACCTTAAAGTCAGTAGCTTTAATCACTGGGCTCTTCATGTGTTGATAGCCATGTGAAGCAATTAGGCTCCTTTATGGAACATAAGGCTCAAGCCAGCAGATGTCCCCAAACTGATGTGCAGTTGTCACAGTGCAAAACAGAGAAACTTATGTGGTATGTGCCTGTATAAGCAGAAATAAGAGGTTTGTGGGCATATACAAAGGAGAAGTAGCAGAGCCCCGAGTAAGATAAGTTCTTGTCTGAAGGCTAACTCAGAGGATTAGCACTTAGAGCAAAGTATGCTCCTGATTACTTTCTTCTTGGTTCAACCTGATGAGACTCGTGATATAAAATAACATTGCTTCAAAGCAATATCTACTTCTTTAGTAGAGTTGCTCTTTTAATGACACCAACTTGCAGTCACAATTGTGCTAAATGGGCCTGAAAAGAGTGTGTAAGTGGGCCTAAATCAGTGTGTAAAATTCAGTACTTCTATCAAAATTAAATATTAAATCTATACCTGTTTAATTGTCTCGTGATCAGAAATATCTCCTCAATGAAACAAGTCCAGTCTCAACCCATGTATTTGAAGTTTTCCCATGCATTTCTACAAGTTGCAGAAGTTTTTGTGCTAGCCATTCATGACCTGACTTTTGCCTTCAGAAATCCAAAGAATATAAAATGACTGGTTGCTACCTTTGACATTTCTTTTGCACTTACAGGAACATGAAAAATACAAGTTTGCTACTGATTTTGTTAATGTGATGCCATTGCCGTTGTCTGCCCTCACACAGTGTGTGGAACAGGAAAGATTTCTTTTCATAAATACAAAAGTGCAGCTTAGGTGGGGTTTTTTGTAAAGAATGTAAATGGGTGCTGAACATACCAGCAAGAAATTGATTTTTGTATTCAAAATGAAGCTTTATGGGTATTTGTGTATTTATTGCAGTCAGCCTGGTAGCTCTGGTGTAGCTGTTGATAACGAGCCTGTTTAGTTATGGTAGGAAGTGTAACATTTGTCATCATGTAAATCACATGTCTGCAGGATGACTGTGGAAGTCTTGGTTTTCAGAATGCTTGGCCACAGACTGGACTGGACACTGACACATTTTGACACAGAAATTCATGGTTTCCGTTTTCCTTGACTTTATGGCACTTCATTTCCCAGCTGCTGGTATCTGAACATAGGATAACTTTACAGAGGTGTCTCCTCCCAAGGAGAACTAAGAGCAGTGTCACTGCTATTCATAGTCCCAGAAAAGGAAAATATTGATGTGCTTTCTCAGCTGCAGGACAAGGAGAAGGTCTGGCACCTCTGAAGTTGGAGTCTGCAACCCACACTGGTAACTAACAGAAAACAAGCAATGCCTGTCCTGTGCCTTGGCTGTCCCTTAGTACAGAAGAACTGTGGGAGAAAGGAAAGAGCTGCTTGGGGAACAGGGAAAAATTCACTGTTGTTACAGACAGATTTATTTATCAAGAACTTAAACTTTCATAGTATGTGGGAGCAGGGGAAAAATCTGGTTTTCAATGAAGATTTCTTAGGAAATGAAAACATTTTGTTCTTTGTACTTTTGTGGTGATTTCATGGTACTTTGAAACCTTCTACTGATGTTCATTTAGAAGCAATGGCTTGCAGTAACTCTCCAAGTCACTGGCAGAGCTGAGAAAGAAACCACAACACTCTGACTGTTTACTTCTATGTGTCCTGGCTACTGGACATTTAAAAGAGAGAATTTCTCTTCCATTTAAAAGAGAGAAAGCAATTGTATGCTGATTATATTTCAAGTGAGATGGTGACATTGAAGGCAGCATAACTGCAGCTATCATGAGGAAATGTGAATTGTTTAATCTGGTAAAAGGAAATGAAGAACTCAGTGTAATTGTTGAGTAGACAGCTGAGTATTTGGAGACAAGTAAAGCTACTCTACCCAGGTGTTTAAGGACAGTCCCTTAGAGCAGTGAGGGATTGTGACCTGCCAGGTCAGTCTGGGGAGAGGGTATAAAGGCACTCCAGGCTTTTAGGCTGGATTTGTTTGCAGTTCCTGTTGCAGGCCAGCAGGAATATGCCCTGTAGTGCTTGTGGGGCCCCGTGTGCTGCTCTGCACACGTGGCACTGCTCAGCCACCAGGGAGATTTTGTGACACTGCTGGTGGTGCAGAGATTGCCCACCAGCCACGTGCAAGAAAGCAGATAAAATCAGAAATACTCCTGTGCTCTGGAGCCTCCTTTCCCCTATCAATATGGATTCAGTTTTTGGCTTTGGGTGAATCTGCACAGGGGTAAGAATGGATAAATGGGGAAGGAAGGAGCAGCAATGCCAATGCCAGGAAAGGCTAGTTGTTAGACCAGCAGCTGTGAGAAACAGGAGATTGAAGAAGTGTGCATAGGGGGGGTTTTGTTTGGTTTTTTTTCCCCAGTGGTTTGGGGGGGAGGGCTGGGTTTTTTGTTAAGTTGGTTTTGTTCTCATTTTTTTTCCCAGCATATGAAATCAGATTTACAGTTACAAATTAAAAATGATCTGTTTTCAGAATCAATAAAGTCTTTGCAGCAAGCTCTTTATTTATAAAATGCCTTAGGCAATTTGTATAAGAATATGGAGTTCTTTGACTCTTTGGATTTGATAGTACTGCAACATCTATTGGTCTTTTTCAGTGAAATCAATTCATGCTTTGAGTTCAGTTCCTAAAAACACCGTAAAATTCACTGTGACACAGGTACTGGTAAAAATTTTATCATGAAAAACTAGCAAGAACAAATCCCATTTACAAGACTGTGTAGTATTTCAGGACAATTGACAGGCAGGCCTGCAGAATTCACCCATTCTTTCTTGGGCTGTTCTACTTCCATGAATAAAGAAAATACTTTCCTTATGGAAGTAGTGAATTTCTTACTATTAAAAGAAATAGTACCTAATGAATGAAAGACATTTTTTATTTTGATAAATATTAGATAAATTAGTTGCTTCATAAGCAGAGATGAAGTTGAAAATAATAATTTGAGAAGAGATTAAACTGAAAAAGAAGACAGAAAAGAGAAAAATGAGTGGGTGTAAGAACTGAACAAGATTGAATGCATATCAAAAGACACTCTAAACTAAGAATGATAGTTTCTTAAGCAGATAAGAAATACTGGGCATTGGGAAAATATTTAAACTCATGGAAAAGGAATAAAAGCAGAAGGAGAGCAAATATGGACAAATGTGCAGTGAACTGAATTTGAATTTTTTTGTTGTACTTCTACTCAATTTTAAGAAGCAGGGGTGTATCACCCAGGGCACTTCCCTGATCAGCCAGCCTTGCCTTGGTGAGTATTCATTGCTTGATTAATGTCAACTTGTGCAGTCCAAAACTATGGAGACAAAAAAAGAGGAAACCTACTCAAACCTAATCAAATCAAAGAACACTGTTCTATTCTTGAACTTTTTAGTAAAATATCTATGAGGGGAGCATAGCCTATATGATGAAAGGAAATAGTTTTCCTATTATTTCTGCAGCTTAAAGACAAGATATCCTTACTCAGTTTGTGAATTATTTTGACCTCTGGTACTACAGGATCAAGCTAAATTAACTCTGATACTACTTAAAGGCTAATTAACTATGATACTACTTAACTGGAAGCAAAGCCTTATTTTGCTGAGTGATCTGTAAAAGTTTAAAATAATCTGGCCCTTATTGAACTGCTAATAATGTAGGCAGAAGCAAACCCTTAACATCAGTAAATTTGCACCAAGGAAGACAGCAGCGTATTGATTTCTGAACACAACTCAGGTACCTGAAATCAAATGCTCTCCAGTGTGCCGTTCAACAGCCATATGAATATGAATACCCCACAGTCTTTCTTCTGAGGCACACAGTGAGAAATGTACATAAGTATTTGTGTGCAAGAACCTTGTGTTGCTGGAAGCAAAATGCATATCTGTAAATAATGGGAACAGGCTTGCTTATATACCTGATTTTCTGTATGAAGACTTTGTTGGTTTTTGTTTGTTTGGTTGGTTGGTTTGGTTTGGTTTGGTTTTCCATTTAAACAGAGCTTTGTTTAGATACACAATCACTTCAAGATTCAAAACATTACATGATTTTCAGAATTAAGGGGCAGGATGCTGTGTGCTTACTAGGTGTGAGATTAGTAGCTTTGAAAATTTACACTGCAGCAGGTGACTGTTTCACTCTCTGAGGATGTAACCCATCGTGTTTCATAATGCTCTTCTCACTGAGAGGTCATTTAGGCACTTGTTCTGAACTGTTCTTCTTCTGTGCTCTTCGCCGAGTTGCCCCAAAGAAAGAAAGGAAAACAAAAGGCCTCATGTGAAGCTGTAGGAAAAACAGTCCATGGCCACATGAAAATGAAGGAGAAAGAGATATGTAATTTGTACCAAATGCTGATGCTTCTACAGTCATAGCTAGCAAAAGCCTGAGCACTGGGGAAGAGGGTCTGAAGGCAGAGACTGTAATGTGAAAATTTAAATACTTTTCTGGACCAGTGACAGGTAAGACTGTAATCATAAGCTTGGGACAACTGTATTTTTGCTTGAATGAAATAACTTTTTTTTTTTTGGAGTCTGCAACATGCAAGTCTCCAAGTATAAAAAAACCACTATAGGAAATAATTCCATTAGCTGCTGTGAGAGAAGATAGGATGGGTTTTTTCTGTGTGTGTGGGACCCTGGATTCCTGTGTTTATCTTGCAGCCATGTGAAAAGTAGTATATTACCATATCAAATCCATAGAAGTCTGCAAGATAAAATTGCAGTGTGGGTTTTATCAGGGAGAAGCTGCATCCAGTTTTTATGGCTCCTCAAAGGCGAGCAAACTCAGTGTCCCCAAATTGTGCTTCACAGACAAACACTTTAGGTAAATAATGACTGGTATAGTTACACCACCAGAATTCAGCAGTGCTGTTCCAGTTTATAAATAGCTTTGTCTAGAAATCAGATAGCAGCATGTGCAGGTGTGAGTCATTAGTGCAGGAGACACAATGATGTGTGGAAAAAGCATGGCTCACATCCAAACCAGCCCACACACTTTCATCAGCCCCTTGAAGTCTGCAGCACGGAAAAGAAATTTTTCAAGTCAGGTTGCTGAAGCCCACCCAGACTTAAAACTCAAAGGTGCAGTAATATGGAATCCAGTGCTTCTCCCAGTACCTTGTTGATCAGTCATGCTCAAAAGGCAGCTTTGTAAGTCACTAATTTACTGTCTGAGTTAATTATCACAATTTCGATTACCATACACAAATGTGTGTCAAAGCTGCTTTCTGTAAATCATTGTTTTAGAACACATACTTGTAAGTTCTAAGGAATTAAGGAAATATCCAAATTATTATTTGATTTTCTTTTTAAAATTTCATTAGTTGAAACTGGAAACAGTTAATGATATTGACCTCCTTGGTTGGAGAGTTAATGGAGGAAGGAATGAAGAAACCAACAAGTACCAAAATAGCGCTTAGGAAAAGGTGCTGGGTTTGGAGAGAATTCAAAGGAAAGAAAAAAGGAGCTTTTAGTTCATGAACATGCCTAATTTAGTTTTAACTGGTCTGGCAAGTTTTATCCTTTCAAGGCTTAACTTAAGCTGAAAGGGGGTACCTTGAGTCCTGATGCCAGGTGAGGGTTCTCAGCAAAACAACTAAATTTTCAAACAGGGTTCAAGTTATTTTTATAACTAAAGTTTAAAAACAGAAGTGAATCCTTTTTCATATGAAAGTACATTTGCATCCTAGAACTGGTATGTTTTCAATACTGCAGATCGAATCATGGTTTATCTTCATAAATTGCACATTTTACTATTTGTTGGACAATTGTTTTGCCATATGTCTTCTTTTTCCTATTTTTGCAGTGAAGTAAAGAGAGAAAACTGAAGTACAAATTTGGATCACTTTCTCTAAAATTTTGAGGTTAGGTCTTACCAAAAGGTAACATATATTTTTTTGCTTACTGTCAGTGAAATTACATTTAGGATTCAAAGTTCTGTGCAGAGATTAAAATCTCCTTTCCTTTTCTATTGGTTGTGCATGGACTAAACAGAATAATGTGATATTTGGTCATCCTGGTAGACACAGAATAGCATTATCGAAAAAGCAGGGAATGTCAAACCATTCAGGCTGTATTAAAAATAACCTGGTTCCACAGAAATTCTGTTAACATTTATGCTCAGCTTCTTCTGACTGACATCTGCCAGGAAAGGGTAAAAAGTATTTAACTTCAGCCTACCTTCTGTGAAATTGGTACAGCCAGAGCTGATTAAAAATGGCCTGTGACATAAACCATCTTTCCACATTTTTAAAGACAACAAAATTCTGTAAAACCGTGTAAATCCAAATTATGATGTCAGAGGTATAACTGCAGGCTCACAGTGAGGTAGGTCAGAGCATTATTTGGCTCAGCTACTTTTCTGCTATTGTTTCTTGAAACTGTGCTCATCATGAAGGAGAAGTAATATGTAGTTGCTCAACATACTTTTCTGTAAATAGTTTTATTAGGAAAGCAGTTCAGGAATTTTTCTGTACTTTGTGATGGTCTTTCAAAATCTCATTTGATTTGAAACAAATAAAAATTAGCCCTTTCCTTCCTTCTTGTGGTTTTAGAAGTTATTCTGTTGTCTTGGAATCAGGTTACTTTTCATTTGTCATGAATTCAGTAGTTGCCAACCTCAAACCACTAAGGAGAGATAAGTTTTCCTTCCAGCAAATTCTCTGTCACTTTACATAGTAACTGTTCTAAAGATATTATTACTATACAGTGCTTTTTTTCTTCCTCAGATATGAACTCAACATGAGGGTTTGAGCTGCCTTGTTAAAGGCAAAGGTTTGTAGGGTTTATTCCCCTACTTCCTCATGTGAAACATCACAACGTGATGGGTGCAGATTACAATATATTTTAGAAGTGCTTTTAATCAGGTCTGGAAATGCTATAATAGATACCAATTCAGATTACCTAATTTGTATAATCACATTCAAATAACAGCATGTGTCAACTGTGTCCAGTTGTATAATCAATTCTGCTAGAATAAGATTCTGTGCTTTTGCAGAAACATTGCATTCCTAAGAAAAATTTTATGAGTAAAAATAATACATTGAAAATACACTACATTCCTTACCATTATTTTTCATCTTAAAAAGTGGAAAAAAGAGTAAGAGTGACTCTGTAGAAATAGATGAAGAGTAGACAGGTGTCACCAGCATGAAGTGCCATGACATTCAGTACAATATTAGTCACTAAATATACGTAAATTCAAAATAGGCAAATGTAGAAGACCACTGGCAAATTTCCCAATGTTGAGGAGAAACTCAATAAGTTTTGTAAGGATATATGCAAAAAGTATGATGTGATTATGTCGTCTTGAGGTGCTTCTATGTATTATGGAAGAAAGGGTCAAGGTACAGATGCGTCTTGGTTGGAAGAGAGATATAAAATGATGTGATGAATAGAAGAGTCACTTGTGCTCTTTGTTGTCCTTTGTGGGATATTTCCACTCAGTTGAATATTTTTTCTGTTTGAGGGTAAAATTTTTTTTGCCTAAGAAACACTAGAGGCACTTTGACAAGCAGTAATGTAAGGGAATACAGTTGGTATCTTGACTCCCTGGCTTTCTTTTAAGCAGTCACCAAATTATGCGTCTCACTTAAGAAAAATTGCTTCACATTTTTTTTCTAGTGGGACAGAACCAACCATTTCCATCCCCCTGGAACTGGTGCTGCAGACAGTGAGAAGTTGGGTGAGCTAAACTTACTGACACCAGGCACAGTATAACCTGGTATACTGGAACCTTTTGTGTTCCAGTTGGAGCTTCAGTTGAAGGATTTTGCTGATACTGGCTACTTCAGTCAGGCAAAAATGGCCACCTTGCTGAAAGAGAACCTCAGCATGGCAAAGGATCAGGCTTCTGCAGTAAGCTCTGCCAGAAACATTCACTCTTAAACAAAGTCCAATATGAAAAAAATGCTACTGTTCAAGTTATGTCTTCTTCAAAAATCACAAAGCACATCTTGAAGTATGTGAGAGAAGAACCTGAATAAAATCTTGTTAATCATTGGGATCTCAGTGCAGACTGTTATAAATTAGCTAAATTTTTTCTTTGTTAACCTGCCCACAGCATTCATACCACAGCAGGATTAAGTTTCACTCATGACTACACATGTCCAGTTGTGGGCTTCCCAGTACAAGTATGTCCATGAATGTACTGGATAGAGTCCAATAAAGGTACAGAAAGAGGATTAAGGAACCGAAGCATCTCCCCTGTGAGGAAAGGCTTAGGGAGCTGGGACTGTTTAGCAAAGAAGAGAATGCTCATGGAGAGATCTCATCACTGTGTATAAACAGGGGATGGTACGATACAAAAAGGCTCTTTTCAGTGGTGCCAAGTGACAAGAGGCAATGGACATACACTTAAACATGGAAAACTATGTCTGAAAGTTAGGGTACACTTTCTTATTGTGAGAGAGACAGACAGGTTGCTCAGAGAGGTTGTGAAATCATCATCCTTGGAGATATTCAAAAGCTGTGTAGACAAAGTCCTAAGCAAAAAGCTTTAGGCAGTCCTGCTTGAGCACAGCGTTGGACCAGGTGATCTCCAAAAGCCCAATCCAGTCTCAGCCAGTTTGTGATCCTGGTCCTGTATCTGCACTGTGGCTCTAAAGAGAAGATTTTAATTCATACAAAAAGTGAACGCAGGCATCTTCATTCAGTTACAGATAAGTCAAGAATTAGTAGAAGTAGTTTTCAGTTTGTGTACTCTAATACTTATGGTCTGCAGGAGGAAGTAATGGATAAATCTCATCATAAACAAGAATTGGGAGTTGGTAACTGAGTTGTAAGTAGAACTGTGATTGGCAGACAACATTCTCATTGTATGGATGCATATGGAATTTGTCTCTTGGTTTCAGTGCCATTCAATTAGCATGGTCAATTATTATATATATTGTCTGCCAGATGACAGATGAGTGCAACTTGAAATGGTAAGATCAAAGCCTGCAATTGTGTTGTAGGAAAGCTGGCTTTGAGGTGATACTTATTAATTCTCCTATGCCAATTTAAAGTTCTGATCTGCAATTCCTATTTTTAGCATTGGTAGTATCAGTCTTCACAGCTCTCACTTTGCCAATACCAAGATCTTCCCATCTCATGCAGTGACATTTATAAAGCTGGTTCCACTGATTCAAGCACAGTGGAAGCCAGGAGTCTTTCCAAAATTTTGACAAAATCTTTCTTTGTGACCTTTTTCCTCCCTTCAGAAATCAATTAATTTTTCTTTGGCTCAGTTTTGCTGTCTCTAGATAAAAATTACTGCCTGACATCGCTGCTGTAAAACTTTGTTCATGGTCTGCCAAAGCGCTTTGAGACACTGAGATTTAGGCACTGCAGAACTGCCTGCCTTACATAACAGCTGCAGGCTCCTGTGCCTGGGGGCTGGCCTCTAGTGACTCCTCTTCAAACAGGGCAGAGCAGAGCAGCCAGGCAGTAACAGCCCCTCTTGGTCTTCTGGAAAGTATTACACAGGTAAAGTGTCCTCTGTGAATTATCTCAGCTTGATTTTTTTTTTAAAGTGATGATATAATTTAGATGTTTCAAATATAACTGATATTCATCTTTTGAAGGAGAGTCACTTTATTTGTGGGTAGGAGTTGTGGTTTTGAGGATTCATGGTCTTTTGTGATGCTTCTTATCCCTGTTATTTCAGATGAACTAATAAAAGCTGCTTAGCATTTCTCTGTAAGACTTTGCTACAAAGCCCTGCCAATGTCCAATGGGTGGAAACTCCAGAGTTGATAAAGGAATATCATTTATAACTGTCAGGTTGATTTAATGGCCTTCCACCTGCAGGTGGTCCCACAGACATAGCTCCACCATCCAGATCTGAGAGTCCTCAGCAGCCCTTGCAGTGAGGAGTCTCCATGGCTGTCAGTATGTTTATGACACAGAAACATGTCGGTTCACTGGTTTAATTTCACTGCTGTAACTTTGCAGCCCTCCTTTGGGCTGCCTGTAAGCTGAGTTTTCCTGGCTTTACAGCTCCATGTGCATTTGCTGAAGCCCTGAGGCCAAGTGGCCGTGCCAGGCATTGGCCGTACAGGTGCTTACACTGCCATGGTGATGCTCCTTACCTGCTGCCTCTGCTCTTTTTCAGCTCATACACTTCTGATTTTAATAAAACCACTGTTACTCCTTGTGTAACTTTTTTCCTCCTCTTGTCCTCGTTTTCCCTTCTGGAAATCCTGGCTTATTTTCACATGTTGAATAAGTGAGTGGCAGTTTGACGTGTTTGCTGGGATAGGGCTTATTAGTGGGCATCACTGATTCAGGTTTGTGTAAAATATTGAGACATTTCCAGTGAAAATAGCTGGATTTTGCATGTAGGAGATTAGATGATTGGATTCTAGAATAGCAGCCATTTTACATATATTTATTTTTGGCTTTCTAGTCTTTAGCAGAAATGTTTTCATATTTCAGATTCATTTGGGGCAACACCATTTAAAATGAGGTGCTGTAAGGAAATTTACAGTACAGTTATTCTTCTTTTCCCTTTATACCAAATGCTAAATTTAATGCAATGTTAAAATGTTTATGTCTTACCAAATATTGTTAAAAATAGATTTAATAGCAACTTCCAATGTTTTTGTTTTTCTGACAATATGCATAATTCAGCATGGCTTGTTTAGATTTTTTGAGGTTCGCACCCTGGTAGTGAGGGGAATAATGGATAATATTTAGCTGTAAAGTGACTGGGTCAAGAAATGTTCAATACCTGCCAGAAAAAAATAAGATTAGTAGATGTGTTCTGACTGTATAAACAGTTTACAGTTGTCTTATTGTAAATCAAGTTCAATGTGTTCATTTGTTTTCCCAGCTTAAAGACCTTGGGTGCATAGCAGGAAAGAGAGGAGATGAGGTTGTGTTGAGCAACTAGAGTGATGGGGCCTGCAGAAAAGTCAGAGTTGAGCACATTTGGCTGCACTCCCACCCTTTCCTGCCCCTTGGTCCTGCATGCAACAGTCTCCCAGTGCCATGGCTTGTGAGGACAGTGACCTACATAGGAGTCAGGTTCTAAAACTGTAATGTCTGTTCCTACCAGAGACATGTTTTGTAATCTGTCTGCTGACGCAGTTATCTAGTTTGAATGTGTGCCAGTAATTCTATGAGGCAGGCAAGTACAGAGTCAGTGCTAAGGATTGCTCCCATGGTCCTTTTCAGGCTGTTTACAGACACCAAAAGCTTCCAGAGTTAGATAGTGAGCTTTATAGGGCAGAGATGCTGCTGTATGTTTGCAAGCATTAGCACATTTTTATGGTACTGCATTAATAACCACATGCAAATACAAACTTAAAAAAAAAGAAAAAGAAAAAAAAGGCAGTAAAAGATTGGCCCAGGAGCCTCTGCAGGTTCAGTGATACAAGCAGGAGCTATGTGCCCTATTTGGGTGCCTACAATTCATGGAGTGTTTTTACCAACCAATTGTTCTTTCCATGCTTGGGGTGGAAAAATAATTTTGGTAAATATCTCTTAGAATTGTGAACTTAGATGACAATTAGATTTTATCAGATGTGTGGCTAGACCCTGCACACTTGCAGGAGGTAATGGAATTTGGATGAGCGCTTGTGTTTAACCATTTTGCAATTGGATTTGGTTTATTGCTTTCAGAATTCAGTATATTATCAATATACAGACATATCCAGTAGAATATTTCATTCTTGGAACCTATTTTGAACACATTAGGAAATGTTTTAAAGGGCAGCTGGCTTCCCTGATTTGGTTTCAAGTATGTCCACAAAACAGTTATCACTTTAAACTATAGCAAAACCTTTTCCTTTGAAAGGACTCCTTTTCTCTTTCTAGGAAGGCTGTACTAGCTCCTTTCCCCACAGGCTCACCCAGCAAGCTGTGTAAAGAGAGGTGGCTCCTGTGGCCGCTAAAGAAAACAACTGAACCAGACAGGCATTTGCTGAGAGCTCAGCCTGGAGTTTGTGCCAGAGTGAGTACACAAGCATTACTGAGAAGCTTCTTTCTTCTGCCAGACGTCAGAATTGTGTTCTTTTCTGACCACACGCAGGGGTGCTTGGAGCGTGCCAGAAGCCGTGGGTTAGACTATGCTGGATAGTTATGGCAGCGTGTGCTCTCCGAGAAGGCTCCGTGAGGGTGAAGCCACATGTTGGGGAGGCAGGGTAAATGTCACTGCGTTTGCTGAAGTCAGGGCTGCTTTCCAGCCAGCAAGATCACATTTTACCTCTGCAGTGTGCTGCCGTTGCAGCACTGGCTGTTTTTCACCATCAGCTAATAACTTTCTGCATTGCAGGTCTGCACCCATGCAACTTTGTTGCTTTTATACCTTCCTCTCGTAAGAGAAAATTTCAGAACTTACTTCCTGTGAGGCACACAATTCTGGAAAATAGCCTTCTTTTGCAGCTGGAACCAGCAGGGGTTTTTCTTATGCAGCAAGGGAAGGGTTTGCAGATTCCATAAGGACCCTCATCCCCAGGCTGTGCAGTGAAGGGAAAGGTTGGATCTCTTGATGACACGCACTGTCAGAAAGAGCTTGGCCAGAGGTCTTCTTCTTGTTTCTGATGATAAAAACATTTCTATCATGTGTGAAGTTATTGTGAAATCCAAACCCAGGTGATGAGGAGAAACCCTAATTTTTAGCAGTTCAGAAGAACACTAAGAAGCATTTTATTAACTTACATATTCTATGTCTCATCATCTATGAAAAGCTAGTTGAAAGGAAAATGAGTGTCACGTCTCAAGACATTGTGCTGCCGTAGTGCAGGTGTCCAGATGCTGATGTGCCCAGACAGCTGTGCAATCAGGTGTGGAACTTTTGGCCTGTAAAACTGTGATTATGAAGAGGAAACACATGGAAGACTGCACTTTAAAATTCTGAGGGAGCACTGGTGTGTTTCTGAACTGATGCCATAAAATAAAAGTATCCGTTAACAATCACAGTTTGTAGCTTACTTGTCCTAGTAGTTAATATTGCAGAATCTGGAAATGCTTTATACTTCCAAATATCAAGCTCCTGCTTCAGTCATTGTTGTGGATTTGAAGGTCTAACTTTGGGGATACAAGTCTGGAGGTGTGTGGAGATAACTCAAGCAATGGAAATATATCCTGTGTGAAGCCAAAAGTAACTATGGTCAGGGCAGACATTTGATCTTACTGGTGTAGTTTTGAAGTAAAGATATGTCATCTTCAAGACCTAGTTGAAAATGTAAGTAGTTACACAAGTGAACACTAAAATTTCTTGTAACTTTTTGGATTTTTTCCTTGGTAGTTGTGTTTTAATACCCCTAACAGACAATAATGAAATAATTGAATTTAAAAAATAAAAACATGAGATATTGAAAATTGCTACTTCTTTTAATAGATTTCCTGCCCTGATAAAATATTGAGCAGTTTGTGAGTACAGCTTTTTACCTTTTGAATGCTGCTGTGAATTTGTGAGGTGAGTGTAGTTGCTACCCTAGGATACTTATTGGAGGGTTAATTAAGAGAAACTGGGCCAGGTCACCTGGACCTTGAATGTTCAAGTAATTCACAATATAAACTTGTTAACCTGAAGTTACTGTATCTGAATGCCTTAGAATTGTCATGAAAAAAAAAATCCAGCAAAAACTAGTCTCTTTCAACACTTCGGAACATTCATTAGGTTGTTACTCAGCCTAAACACCATTTTTATAAAATGTACTGTTACATACTCACTGATGTGTTTGTCAATATGTCACACAGAACTGTGATGAATCATTGCAACTAATCCTATTAGACAAAATAATTTAATGAGGCACATCTGTTAAAGCTGGTTTTGATTTTTATTTTAATTCTGCCTTTTTGCTTTCTTAGAAAATCACTTTAGTAGATCTGCAGAATCTTTAATTAATTCAGAATAGGTATGGAAGGAAATTCTCTTTCAGATATATTACCTTTTGCTTCAAACCTATTTTTTTAATAGCCTTCAGTTTAACAAAGGGAAATTACTTCATGTACTTTGGAAGGGTTTATTGTGTGGTTTTTCCACAAGTTTCACCCAAATACTTTGTGCATTGGTGTAATGGAAGCATGTGGCATACTCAACCTTTAGGCCAGTTTTTAGCCAGTTTTTACCTTGGAGCACCAGGAAATTAGTAATTAGTTATCTGTCACTAAAAAGGAGGGGGAAAGGATGTGTCTGTCTGATGTGCCATTTCCTCAACTTTTTACATTCTCTTTGCAGCAAAAATCCCTGAGGTGTGAATCTGGCATAAAAATACCAGCTCCTTACAGTCTGTGGCTCAGACAGATAAGAGCTGAATATTACATTATTCCATATTTATATGGAGTGTCCACAGTCATAGCATAAACACGTTAGAGGTGCTTGTAAAATAGTCCTAATACTGCAGATTTAAATCAGTAATCTGAAATAATAATGCAATAACTGCTTTCTATCCCATTGAGCCATTTCGGTTAAAAAAGTCTTACTTAAAATTCAGCAACCATTAAAAACATCTTCATTCTTTGTGTACTTCATGCTGTTTTACAATCTGACAAAAGTGGTTTAAGGAAAAGTCACTTTGACCATTCAGAAGTACAAAAGAGGAAGAACAGTAAGCTTTTGTTTTGTCAATCTTAGGTAAACAGGAATAATTGAACCACAGGGTAATTACTCTCCACCTGACAGGTTTTTTCTTAGTTTTTTTCTTCATAATTGTTGACATTTATTCATTTCTTCTACTGGTTTTCTTAAACAACTTGGTGTCTTTCTTAATTGCGCTGCCCCTTAGACAATTAGTTTGAGTGGTGAAAAGAGTGATGTGTGTCAGTGGCTTTCCAGGCTCTTAACATTTCATAAAACAGTGTTTTATGGATGGTAATTTCAGTATATAGATCCAGTGCCTTGGAGTTTGGGTTCCAGAGACCAGTGGTTTTCAATATTGCAAGGTTTTATTCTCACTAGAAAGACATTTTTGCTAGCTGGTTTTGTGATGCCTGAAGGTTCATAAGCTTCTCTTGTGCTTTCCATTGTAACAGGGCCACATTTTGGGAATAGAGATTCCAGTATGGAGACAATAAATACTTGTATTTACTTTCTAAGTAAAAATGTGTCCAGTCTCATTAAGATATTCAAAATTTCACGAAAGGCCAGATTTTTCTTAAATTAACTTCTGCTCTGATCTCTTACTTGGCTGTGGTTTTTAATACTATTACAAGAAAATGTAGATAGGAGGTTTTTTTGTTTCATTTGGAAACAAAAACTAAACTGAAATACGCAAAATTCTTTCAGAGAAATGCTGACCATTAAAAAAATTAATCCCTCTTATCAGTTTTTTTACATTTGTACTTTATTTTTCATTTTGTGTACTCAGTCCTGTAGATCTGGTGTTATAGCTGGCTACTTTAATTGCTGCCTCTTCGAAAAGATGAATGTTTGTAGAGTTTAAAGTGTCATTTTCCTTTGGAGACAACTGTGATGGGAAGAGGATGAAAGGGTGTTTCCAAATTAGCAGTATAGGTGTGCACCCTTAAAGTCTGCAGTTACTGTGACAGAGTGCCAGGTGTAAGGGTACAAAATTCGGGGGATCTGAGGATCCTTTCCAAAAGCTCATTGTTACTCTAACACAGACTAAACAGGTATGCAACCAGTGGAGTGCTCAAGGTGAAGTATAAGAGCAGTTGCTGCTGTTTCTGCTCTTCTGGGTTCTTTCCTCAGAGAGTCTCAATAGCCCATGTCTCTGGGTTAGCAGTATTTTTCTAATTAAATAGAATTTCAAAGACAAATGCCACTCTCTTAATGCCAAAATTTGTCACAGACAGGATTTCTTACGACAGACAGACAGACCAAAGAGAAGAAAGGTTAGCTGCTGCAGCATTCTTTTGGCTCTGTAAACAGCAGAGTGCCTCAACTCCCACTGGCTTTGCTAATGTTAAAGCTATTCAGCAGCTGTAAAATTTACTAAAAGTCTCAGACCTAAGCCTGGGAACCACTCAGGAGTGGCGGTATGCTACAGATTTGTTACCAGTGTGTGGCTTTAAAATGCTGGGTTTGGACTTTGATCCATTGTTATCCTTGTGAAGTGCCAGTCCCACAGGTATTCAATTGTTTGACTGGTCAAGTTTACTAACGTCACACAGCCAACCTAAAATCATCTTGGGCACCTCAAACTATGTTCCCAGTCCCTACTTTTCAATCTTTTTTTAATGTATGATGATACATTAAGGCCCAGTTTTTCAAGCATGTTCTTTTAACTTTTTTTTAAACCTTCTGTAAGAAGACAATCAGTTTTCTGACTAATAGTGTAGGATCAATGTGCTGTGTTCCACTGTGCTGGTATTCTTCAAAATCTATGTAGTCTAGATGTAGAATTCCTCAACAGGAATGTGATTCAAGCTTGCTTCTTGAGCTCAGAACAAAAAAGCAGTCCAGAGAAATAAAGACTACTTTTCTAGGGAAACAGTAATGTCTACATAATTAAAAGTAGACTCCAGAAGACATTTTATAGAGTTGAGAATCCACAGATTCCCAGAGAAATTAGGGAGGACCCAGTCTTCTGGGACCTGTGAACTTAATTGTATTTGTTCTTTCCTAGACATTTGATCTCTTTCCATGCATCTGATGTGCCTTGACCATGATAATTTTGTTTTGTATTTAGTGCTCTGCAGAAGAGTGAGCTGAGACCTTCCTGTGATGTGTCCCCTAAGTTTAGGTCTCTTTACTAGTAAGAAATTGCTATAAACAGTTGCAGTTGTTTTTAATGACTGCAAATTTCTTTCCATACTAGGTGATGCAGATGTACCTCCCCTTCTGTGGGATTGCCATATCCAATGCCCAGCTATTTGCAGCTTCAAGGAAGGAATATGACAGAAGCAGGGTAAGTGCAAAGTGTATAGTGGACCAACATCAAACTTTTGTCTTTTGTTCCTACAGGTTCCAGCTATGCATACGTGTTTGCTAAGCAGACAGTTTTCTTTCAAAAACTGTATTTTCAAAAGATCCCTGTCTTGACTGAGGCAGCAAGCAGAGAGTGTGGGAGGGAAATACACTTGTAGTGGTGGCTGTGGTTTCCTGATGTCAATTCCACATTCTGTGGTGCTGAAACAATTGCATTTGTGGCACAGACGGTGCAGGAGAAAGTGTTACTTAGGCAGAGATTCAAGCTCTCATAAAATTCTACTAATCTTAAGCCTTTGCCATCCTGAATTTTTAATATTCAGTTCATGTGCAAATAATGTGACTATATCTTCATAAAATTAAGCAAGAAAAAAACACTGTATGTGAAGAGTTTTGACAGCATGTCTCCATAGAATACACACTCATGATCGCTGGTGCTGTGCATGCATTGGGACAGGAGGCTCTGAAGTGAGAATAATGCTGAGCTCCCCTGTCACTCCCTTGTCAGAGAGGTCTTTTATTTTTTGAAGAAACAAAATGGTAATTTTGAGGGGTTTTTAATAATGGCTTCTTTTTTATCATCCTTTCTGCAATGACAGGAAGTTATATTTTTGTTAGCTTGGATCACAGGTCCAAAACTTCAGTAGAAATACCTCTGGTAGTGTTGAACCTATTCTTCCTTCACAAGGTAGGGGTAACTATGGTAGTCTGGGTCTGTATGTTGAGCTCTGACACTTTTATATTCATGACTTTGGTGCTTTCATGTGTGAAAACTAATGCTTTTCACTACTTTGAAAAACAGCAATAGCCCTTTCTAATGACCTTTATATTTAAGGGTCATGAGGCATCTGAGCTGGTCTTCTGTCCAGGTCTGACAACAGATTTTATAATTGTGGAAGAGGTTTGGAGGACACTTGGGGAAAAAAAAAAGATTGTCTGCCAAAGTTTTTTTGATTTTGTTGTTGTTGTTGTTGGCTGGTTGCTTGGGATTTTTTTAGGGTTTTTTGGGGTTTTTGTGATGTTCAAATAAAATTATTGTTTGACTATGGCGACTTAAATTTTGCTGCAGGTTTCCACACTGCAGGGAACAATACAGACTTGAGGAGTCAGAATTTAATCTTCTGAGGGAGATAACAGCAAAAAAGTTTTAGGGGCATTCCCATTCTTCATTGGAAAATGGTAAATTCTGGTAAATTGAGTTAGAGATAGTTTCTTTGTTTCTTGTTGCTGCTTCAGCCATGCAAAGCATAACAAATACGGCTGTTGCACATCTATCTGCAGGTGGCCTGTATGTGATTGTATTTCTGACCTCTTGGTGGTGTTTAACTTGGCCTGGTCCCTGGCTGAAGTTAGTTGGCAAGTCCCAAGTGGTGCACAAGCCCATACTGTGGCTTGCCTATGAAGCCAGACCTTAATGGTGGCAACTTCAGTGACTGTGACCAACATTTTGCTGATGACCACCATGTTACAAGAGCTAAGACCGCTACATTTTATATGCTTACCTATACTGATGGCCTTTAGTGTCAGTGCCCTAAATGAGAATAAACGAAAGAGCAAGCTTCTTTGGGGCCACAGTAAGAAAGAACACAGCCTGTATTTTTTAAAGTTGATTAAATGAGAGGGGAAACCCTTGATTTTAAAGCATTGTATTTTACAGACACGTTTTAGTGGTGAGGACTGGATCAGACTGCTGTTGGAATACAGAAGTATTGATGTGGGTATTTTTCTTTCCAGCTTTGAACATGCAAAGTGAATAATAAGAGAATAAAATGGAGTTTAAATGTCCTAGAAAATTCAATATATAAAATCAAGCAACTCAATCCATACTGCACTGCATTACAGCCATTGCTTCATTTTTGGAACAAAGTGAAATAGTTTGAAAGATTCCCATTGTTTGCTAACAGTTGAATTGTGCCCAGTTATGACCTAAGGGATACTTCTTTCATTCTTCACATACCCCCACTTCAGATACCCCCATTTCAATTTTGTCACCATAATCATTAAGAACTTTATTTGAATGAAGATTTCAATGGATCACTCATATAAAACCCATCCTAGATATGATGCCTCTTTTGCAATGCTCCGTGTATTTATTAATTCTACAACCATACAAGAGTTTTCTATCCTTGTATACAGGCTTTACTGGAAGTAGTGAATGACCTCTTTGAGGAACAGACTGACTTAGAGAAAATTGTGAAGAAAATTATGCATCGGGCCCAGACTCTACTGAAGTGTGAACGGTGCTCAGTGTTACTTCTGGAAGATATTGAATCACCAGTAAGTACAGCTGCATATCTTGTGTAAGTGTAGGACAGCAGGTATTTCTCTGTGTGTTATTCCTATATGTAAGCTAGGTACATGTTGAAACCTTATCAACATCCCTGTTGTGTCTCTGTCCCAGTAGGCTTACATTGTGAAAGCAATAAGCTTTTACATTGAGCAGGTGAAATGGAAATCCAACTTTCAGAATTACTGAAGTATTTCTGGTTTTTTGCAATTACTCTGTCTACTTGACCCCTGAATAATTATTTCATTGCAGAGCTCTGTTGAACAGATGGATGTAAACTGTATGAAAGTATCTGGCAGTTTTGACAGGGGCTTTCACTGGGACTTTGCAGTACTGATATTGATAGGGTATGAGAGCCTTTTAAAAATGTTTCAAGTTTTTATGAGTATTGTTATTAGTAATAAATTAGGTGGCTGCCTTTATATTGGTAGCTCCCTCCAGTGTTTTCAGGCTATTCAATATAAGCTACCCTCCTTTCTACTGATTTGAGAAGTAGTTGAAGGATAGAACATTGTTTGTAATATCTTTTTTTCCTACCCAATTGTTATTTTTGTATTCACTGATTCTGCAGTTAATTATTTGTTGCTGGGCTGTGACAAGTCAAAGACAGAATTGTAAATTTGTTTGTATGCACAAAAAATCCCCATTCTTTTCCTTGGAGGAAAGTTATGATTCACATTTCATTACAGTTAATAAAAATTAAGAACTTTCAATGGAGTATGCCCTAAATTATACCAGCTTTCCTAAAAGTAAGATCAAGGTTTTTATTTCATTTATATTCTCTGCTGTAGAATTTTAATGTTTCTAGTTAATTTTCTCTTTCTAGATTCCCCTAGCCACTCCCCCTCCCCAATTTTATAATTACAAGATATAGTTCTACTAAATTCTTATGAAATGTCACTGTGTTTATAAGTATAATATGATTTTTATTTTTCACAGAAGTGTTCATTGTGTTAGGAAGTTGTGGGTGGCAGTTCATTTTTCTGCTCTTGGTACTATTTCTGCCTTTGAGCTTGGAGGGGCTTTTCCCAAACCACAAGCAATGAGTTCTTATTCCTCTAGACAAAATTGTGAAATGTGGACAAAATGCTTAAACTTTTTCTAAATGGTCATAAATCTCATGTTAATTTGGAGTAGGAGAATAGCATCTTGCCACCTACTTGGTAATTTTTACAAGTGGCAAAACAGTTATTTTCCTGACTTTCTTCTGTTTTGGAGGGTTAACATATATATCAAAATAGATCTCCTTAGAGTAACTCAATGTCTACCCATGTCTAAAATACTGTCATTTGTACCTTGTGCAGAAAGTTTTTATGATTCAGAACCAAAGGGAAGATGGGGACACATCCAAAAACATGGCCTCTCTTCTGTCATTTTTTGCCACTCCTGAGATGTTTCACTTATATGCTCCTGTCACATATGTTCAAGTGTAATTGGTTGCAGTTAGTAATGCAAAGCTGCCTTTCTGTTTGTTTTCCTATATTAAAAAAGTGAAGTTTGAGTAAAGCTCCATAATACATGTCCCGAAAGCCTTTAAAGGGAAGCATATGCGCTTGTTGAAAATAGTTTTCTGAAGGAATCTAAAGATATTATATGATTTGATATTGATTTTTAGGGAACTGTGCACAGTATGTATTTTAAACATGAATTCTCTATTGAGAGAATACAGATTTGTACTTTCATCCTAGGAGTATTGGATGAAAATACAGTTTAAATAGAGGAATCTTATGTTACTGTTTTCTTAGATGTTTATTCACCTTGATAGCAACCTTAAGTTGCTTCTTTTATGACAGGTGGTGAAATTTACAAAATCCTTTGAATTGTTATCTCCAAAATGCGGTGCTGATACTGACAACAGGTTAGTGCTCATGTCTTCCATGGTTATGGATAACTTCATTTTTCACACAGTTTTAAAGTTTGCTTGGTCAAGATTCTATTTTCTTATGGAACTTTGTGTAGATTTGACTGTAGAGTGTAAGCCTACATTTTTTACTCAGACAAGACACCTGCTTGCTTCAAACAGAGGTTTGCTTGAATAAACAGATGTGCCTATATTTTTTTATGTATGTATGTTTATGTGTGTATATATGCACTAATATTGTATCAGTGTCTCAGGTAAGAAACCAGGGGAAAACTGACTTTTTATGGTTGAACTCACTTTTAACATGCAGTTGCTGCTTTGCATGATTAATATTGAAGTAAAAATTACAAAATTATTTTAGATTGTTGATCTCTTACAAAATTCCTCTGTACAGTTGTGTTGAGAGGTTCTCAGTAAAATTTTGTTTCTGCTGTTGTCAAATTGGAAAGCCTAGAAACTGCAGAGCATATGTATTTCCTAGAAACTGTGTTCCTGTGACTAAATCTTGTTTGGGAGCCCAGTCAAAATGGAAGCATATATTTTGCTTAGTAGGAACTGTAAACATTTATAAAGGGCCAATTTTAAGTAGTAAAAGAAAGATTTTTGTTCATGTGGGGTTGTTACATGAATCCCTGAGAAGTTACACCACTGGTAGCAGTTCACATAGAATGTCCTATATACAAAATGAGGCGGTGGGGATTCAAGGCTACTGTGAGAACATTTCTTCCATCTTTCAGGGCTCAGTGTTTATCACACAGGTTTTATGCAGATTAACTCATACTGATTCCGAAGGAGAATTTTCCATATCAAATGGCTGTCGTGGTGATAAATCTTTTCATGGATTGATTTTGCAGCATTAGAAAAATGGGTAGTGTTGGAAAATTTCTATGTGGAAGTTCACAGCAGAGTCCAGGGCCACGCAGAAATAGGGGTAGAAGCTATCTCCCTTCCATGTCCTGGTATGGGAATGGTGAAGCAAATGGAAAACAAGCAAGAAAAAATAGGAAGATTTAAATATTAATAAATAATCTGTTGATTCATCTGGGAATCACAAGTTACTGCTTTTGACAAAAAGTTTCAGAGTAGCATTTGGTCTTTCCTAGGGGGTGAAAATACATTTATTTTATTCAGGGACAGGAGTATGAATCAAGGAATGTGGTTGTTATTCCTGTTTTTCTCAAACTTGATCTGTAGCCAGATTAGTCAAAACAATGTAAAGTGGTATCAAGATAACCAAGCTGGCTCATTTCTTGTTACCATAGTTATATTAGCATGTTGCCACAAAGCAGTTTGTCGTAGCCTGCTCTGCATGTAGTCAAGATTATTCTAACTTTAGTCCAAGACATGAATAAACACATAACCTGGTAGCTAGTCTTTATAAGATTCAGAAAGGTATATTTCTTTGCATTTTAACATAAAGATGTATCACTTTTTCTTTGATGATTTTTTCTGTGGAGAGTGAAGTTGCTTTTACAAAGACCAAGGTTAGACCGGCAGATATGATGTCACATTTGGATCTCGCACAGGCACAGCTTGAGTTATTGGCACTATTGTGAAAAAATAAAGGTTATTTAGGATACAGAACAATGCCGTGAGCCCTTGACATTTGAGCATTTTTCTAGTGAGTTTTGCCCTTTTCATTCTACATTCTGCAGCTGTAACTGATGTAAAGTCATGAGACTTTTCATGTGGGGGAAAAAATGGCAAGACAAGTTTGTTCATCATTACTGCAGTTAAGAAAAATATTATTTCTTTGAAATTTTAGTTGAAATCCAAAGACATTTTAGGTGAGAACAGTTCTCATATAAGTTTTATCTAAATGAGAAAGAAGGTTCTAAAACAATATTTCATGTCCTAATATACTTTCTCAAACAGTTTTAGAAGTTGGATTTTCTTTTGTCCTTATATTTGCGTGATAGCAGCTCACCTGTTAAATCCGTAAATATCATAATAAATACTCATACTTTTTTTTTTTTTTTTGCTGTTGTTTGTAAAGAAATACCTTGCAAGGCCACACTTCTGTTTATCTGTTCAGTTTGCAATTTTTCATCACACACCATGATCAAGTTTGTTTATTATCCATACTGGCACACTGATGCTCTTGTTTTTCCCAGTGATTTTGTTCTTGAAGTACAAGTTTGCAAAGTCCCCTAAATCTCCTCTTCCTCTGAAAAAATATGACATAAATATTAGAATCCTTGGGGCTCAGTTCTGATATGATCTAGATGAAGATGAGCCTGATGGAACGTGCTGCAGACTGTGCCTTCCCTGCACAGAAGCAGCAGCTTTGGCAGATGAGATTACATTTTAGCAAGTAGCTGAGATGGCAGTTCTCCAACCTGGGTACCAGTGGTAGTGGACAGGTCTCCTGCCTGGGCCAGAGTGTGAATTGTGTGGGCAAAAATATCCGTGCTCCTTCCCACTTGGGCTGGTAGAGAGGAAGTGTGAAATCCTTCAACGGTTTTACTGTCCTTGGGATGATGTGCCTGTCTTCTGGAGTATGGGTGTAGAGCACTTGTTAGGAATGGAGAGAACATAATAGAACCCACTTGTAAAACTTATTAATGAATGTTATCTTGAATTCGTTTGCTGCTTAAAATGCTTGACACCCATAATGCAGTCCTGATTTATGTGTCTTATATGATAATACCATTCAGAAAAGTTGTGAACTGGGAATTACGCATTTGAAATTAGATCCTTATCCTTAAAGATTTTTTGCTTCTGAATGATTTGAAGTAAATTAAATTATTAATTGAATTTTAAATTATAAATGTGATTTTTTTACTTAGCTCAAAATCCACTATATTTATGTAAACGTCTCTGTCAGAGTATACACATAACATTTATTACAACCATTCAAAATTCTTATCCCAAAAGAAAGTTGATTCCTTTAGATTTCTGTAAATCATTATTTTTATTTATAGTTTTTTAAGAATATTAAGTTTTCTTTTAGATGAGTGACATAGTTGAATTAGTCTCCAGAAAATCAATTCAGTCAACAAAAATCAATCCTTTCACTTTGATTGAGTCTTTCAAGGATTTTACTGTTCAGCCTGCTTTCATTCATGAGGAATGCTTTGAAGCCTCAAAGCATTGTAGTCTTTTCCACAGCTTCTTAGTAACTTTTTTCTAAGTAATGTTTCTCAGGTGTTAAAAATTTACCAGTTTTCTCCTCAAAACTGAGACAACAGGCGTTTTTTTCTTATTCACACATGAGCAGCCAGACATTGCCAATGTCAAGAACCTGCCTGAAATAAGTCAAAGAGAACTTTCCTGCTCGTTAGGTGAGGTGTGAGGTGAGGACTTTAAGATCTCCTGGACACTGAGTTTTCTGGAGAAGCTGCAGTGGAGTGTGGTGTGTTGAGGCCATAATTCTAGTGTCTTATGCTCATTTAGTGATAGCTCTCTAGCCCCTCAGTAATTGTGGCAGAAGCTCAGCCAGGTGAAAAAAAAGGAAACCTTCATGTCTTGTGTGACTACTTGGATCCACCTGCTGTAATATACTTGCAGTATTGATTTAAGACTTATTTTATGATCCCTTCTTCATCCATTCAAATATGGCATTTCAGATGCCAAAATTGAAAAAAGAGTCATTTTGACAGGAAAATTATTGAAAATAAAAATTGAAAATATCATAGATTATTAAATTAATTTTAAAAATCTTAAAAGTATATATTTTCAGGTACCTCTACCGAAAATATTTTTTAGAACTGGTTGCTTTTCCTGAGCAGTCCTGTATCCTACAGAAACTTAGAACACAATCCACTGTTAATGCATAAAATGTATCAAATATTTTATTTACTTGAGACACCAATGCTGTTTCCAATAGAAAGAGTTATGTAAAGGAGAGAATTTTTGCAGTACCATTTCAATAATACCAAATGATTGTTCTATAGTTAATTTTTGGTAACCATTAATAATTGTGAATGGTTCTGCTGTTCCTATTAATGTGCATTTAAGACATGCTGGACTTGCAATTAACACTGACTGTATTCTTTTCTCCCTTGCCCTGCATTTTGATAGTTTCAAAGACAGTGTGGAAAAATCATCATCCTATTCTGACTGGCTGATAAATAATAGCATTGCTGAGCTCGTGGCTTCCACAGGTCTCCCAGTGAACATCAGTGATGCCTATCAGGATCCTCGCTTCGATGCTGACGTAAGAGATTTTTACAAATGTAATTATATATTACTTTTGAGCACCACGACTAATATAAAAATTTTGGTTTCATAGCCAAGTGGCTGTGAGATGTGTGGATATTTATTTTGAATTATTTTTTTCTGTTCAGTAAGTTGTCCTTCTGGTCTCCTGTTTTCGACATGGCTTTATACTGCAAACACAGATCACTGAATTAGTGTATGACTTTAAGCAGTTACTTTGTCCATGATTCTTTTTTTATTTCCTATTTATAAGTGATTCCCCTACCAATTGCCTCGATATTTATGCAAGCTGATTTTTATTGCTGAAAATTTGTTGGTGTTCAGTGTTAGCAGCACCAGCGTTGTTAGCTGTTGGGGTGACTGGGGCTGTACACAGACAGAGTGTGAACAGAGCTGGTATCCAGACAGACAAATGTTGTTTGTGATCTAACTTAGCCAACCAACAGTTTAATTTACCCAAATACACACTGGATTGGGTACTTCTTCCAGATACATATCACTCCCAATAAAAGTTGTTTGTGTATCTTAAGGTATTCATTTCCTGTTAGAAAGGTGTAGCTACAGAAAAAAATGTAAGTATACTTAGCTCTAAATAAATGTTAAATGTATGGAAGGACAAAATCTTCACTGAATTCTAATCCAGCATTACTGTGGAGGACTTGGCCAGCAGTTGGACAGCACATTAATCACAGCCTTGGTCAGAAAGCTTCCTAAAATATATTACTACAGTAAGTGTTCTTGGAAGTGTTTCATGTTGAGAGTTTGCTTGGTTCTAATTTTATTCCATGTGTCATTAAAGGGATTATCTCTCAAACCAGCAGAATTTTTTGAAACAAGAAAAAATAAAAGGGTCCTGCTGTAGAAGTATAAAAGAAAACTGCGTTGATGTTAATCTGTTCAGAATTGCAAGTACAATTAATGCCTGGGGTGTTTAGATATGCTAACTTAAAGCATGCCAGTCCTTGATGTTTGCAATTGTACTTGTGTTATGTCATGTCCTGAATAGTTCAGCTATCTCTTATTTGTTTCACCGTTAGTCCTTTCCAAGTGGGAGGCACTACCCAATATATATAAAGAAAATGATACAAAGGGCAATAATAATTTTCTTTTGATGGGTTCCTATGAAAATTTCATTCTTAAATTCAGTTTTTCTACTCAATTATTTCTACAATCAAGAGTAGTAAGAGGAACATAGCATCCCTTATTACTTAGAATCAAACATATATTTGTAATTATGAACAGAAATTCTGTTCTCTACTTCTGTTGAAAATCATCTCTTATTTTTTTCTCAGAACACTACTTCTCATTTGCAAATGTTGATGCTCAATTTTCAACTAATTTATCAAGAATTCAATGCAAAAGTATTTTGCAGTTCATTTTAAGGCATACTTTTGAATCACTAATTGCCCCACTCCTCTGGATTTTAGGTGGCACTCCACACCATTTTCAGTGATGAGTTCTGTGTATGTATAAATAGGCAGTAATCTAATTAAAATCTGAGTTATGTCTTTTGTTAGCTAGGAGATCACAGTGATCCCATCTTGCTTCCCATATGAATTACTGCTGGTCTTTTAGTTTTCTTCTATTAAATATTGCCTGTAGCCGTGGCAGTTTTAGTAACAGAACATCTCCTGACCTTCTGTGAGTGGACTCATTCCACTCTCTAATCTCTTTTGAAAAACTGTTTTGTGTTCATTAGATTTCACATTAGTGACACTAAAGAATAAAGGTTATTAATTGCAGAAAAGAGAGAACCAGTGACACTTAAAATAAATTGTGAAGTTCTATACTGTATTAGCTAAAAAACAATAAATGAGGCAGTAAATTGTCATTGGAACAAAAGGACCAATTATCTCAAATCTAGGGTTTGGCTCCATCCTTATATTTCTTACTAACTTCCACTTCTGCACAATTCCCTACCTACTCTCACCTTCCTTCTGAAAATGTGTATTTCCTGTAAGCCTCCTTTTGCAGCTGCCTTGCTAAGTCCAATTTCAGTTTGACAATTGGGAAGGGTACTTGTAAGGCAAACTTGTTCACTGAAAGTTTTCTCTACTAATCCACCAGTGTAAGTAGTCCAGAATTTGTCTGGACATTGTCTCAATTATAGTTTGTCTTTAGTGCCAAATCAGAGTCAAATAGTGTAAGCTTAATGTGGCAAATATGCCAATGTTTGTATATTCTTTGGCAATTTTTAGAGTAATCCTTATGACTTTCGGTTACTGTGGATGAAGTTTCAGCAGAATTTTTGCTGAGAGCTGATTCATATGAAATTATATTTATAATGTAAACTTACTCCTTGACATTTCTATTACTATGATTCAAAAGGCTGAAAACAGCACCACTAAAGGAAGCTCTCATTTCTACATTTTAGGCTGACCAAATTTCTGGCTTTCACATAAGATCTGTTCTGTGTGTTCCTATATGGAATAGCACCCACCAAATAATTGGTAAGACGTTTCCTCATTTCCTAATTTTTGTGCTAACGTAAATTTAGTTCTATCTTTGTAATTCTGTGTTCCTTTTTCTTCTTTTTCCCAGCTGAATGTTGTTAAGAAGTTACGATACCTAGGATGCATGCTAAGTATCCAAGAAGGGATGTTTTGACTTGGATACTGTATGGACTTTTTCAGCATTCCAGTTGTGTCGCTGTTAATTTATATATTGTACTGAACTTTAATGAGATGAAAACAGAAATTCTAACCATATTAGTGAAAAATGTTTTATATGCATTGCTGTTTTCCTTGGGTCTCCCTCTTTAGTACATGGGCAACTGTCTGCAGTCAAGCTAAGTGGTCATTTCCCTCTAATGACAAACTCTGGATGCAGCCAGGGAAGATTTGCTGGAGGGGCTGTGGCAGTGGTGGAGCTGCCTGTTGCAGTGGTGGTTGCTGGATCAGGCTGTGACAGAGTTTTAGGGGATCTTTGATAGGATTCTTCGCAGCTATGCTACACCAGCAGTTGGCCCTGTGTTATTGGGACCTGCTTTTGGCACAAAGAGGAGTGCTTGTAAATAACAGTGCCAGATTCCCCTGCTAACGTTCCTCAGAAGAACTGACGTCAAAGCAATAGCAATTTATGCTGTCAGGGCAAGAGTTAGATCTCTGTGTGTTGTGGCTGTCAGGGAGAGCTGAGATCAGAAGTGCATTGCTGAAGGCACTTGGTGTCATGCAGAGTCTTTGAGCTTCTTTAGCAGAGATGATGTGGGAGTTGAGTCTTTTAAAAATACATCTTGTTGTTTGTTGTGAACTGTGCATTATCTTCAAGAACGAGAAATAATCTGAACTCTGGACAGCTGATTACTTTTACAGTATTTTTCTAAGGGCTTACTCTAGCTAAATGAAATAGAAATATTTGTTGTTGTAGAAATCAGCATTAGTTTGGAAAATGCATTTTTTCATTGGCTCAGTAGATTAATGAACCAGTCATGAGTAAAAAGGGATTTATATGCCCAGGTGATGCTAAACTAAGATTTTGGGAATGAAGGTACTGATTCAGTAAATTGTATTGGTAACTCCAAATTTTTAGGACAACTTATGTGATTGCTGTTAGCAAAGTGATTAAGTTCTTTCTCAAATAGACCTTTAACCTTTTGTGAAAAGCACTGTGAGTAACTTTTAGATTTGCAGTATCATACTTAGAGACTAAAGAATAACAGCTGAAAGTACTAGTATCAAAACAATCAAATTATTGCACATCTGTGTCTAATTATTTTCAGAATAAATATTTGCATTTTGCTTTTCAGTTTGAAATATGTGGTTTACATTTTACTAATGAATAAAACATTCAGCATTGTGCATTAATGAATGAAGATTATAATTCATATTAACTCTTTCTAAAGGGGTAGCTCAAGTGTTGAACAGGCTTGATGGGAAATCCTTTGACGATGCTGACCAGCGACTGTTTGAAGTAAGAGGCATTCATTTCAGCATTAACATAATTTTTCAGTAGCATTTGGTATTTCTCAGTAATCTGCTTCAGTCCACTCCAGGGGTGGGGGGAGAATATCTTGTCTATATTTGTGGTTTGACATTAATTCTCAGAAATCCTCACTTAGAAGGTGGCATCCTAATTAAAACAAGTGTCTGGCATCTAATCTCTCATCTGGAGGCCAGTGACTCACCTGTATTCCTAAAATAACCTGTTAAAACATGATTATTCCTAATATTTCCATGCAATTTCTTTAAATGATTAAGCCAGTATTCATCTTTGTGCTTGCATTATAACTGATTCATAATTGACTCTCTTTTTTTCTCTTTTTAAATTTTAGGCTTTTGTTATTTTTTGTGGCCTGGGTATCAACAACACAATTATGTACGACCAAGTGAAGAAATCCTGGGCAAAACAATCTGTGGCCCTTGACGTATGTGTACATCTTTGTGAAACCTTTTCTTGCTCCTAACTGTCACCTGTAAAAGAGCCCACTATATTTTAAAAAACTATAATTATTTAAACTTCTCTAAGCAGATTCAACAATATAGCACTGTGATCTATTATATATATGGAGATTTTAAACATCATCATATTAAAAATAATCTTGGTGAGAAAAAAGTCTGGCATTTTGAGGATAGCTTTACAAATGTACATTATTCCTACTACAACAATAAGTAAGAGTGGTTTGAATGAAATTTCAGATCTTTCGAAAAAACATTATGCAAGACTGATTAATCTTAAAACATTGCTCTGAGGAAAGGGTAACAATACTGGGATATTGGTACTGTTTTAAATTTCACATGTAATAAGAGAAGAAAATGATCTAGTTATCCCTGATGGGTGTACCTTTTACCTGTGTAATTCCTTTGAGTTTCTCCAGTACTCACCATTACAGTAAGAACCACAAAAATAACATTGGCCTGAATGAGATACGAAATTCTTTCTATTAAAAGAAAAATCAAACCCAACTGAATTACTATAAAGAGGCTTTTTTTTCCCTTTGCTTTAGGGTTTGAAACACTAGTCTGCATAGTGGGGTTGCATCCTGTGCTGCACACAGGCCAGTTAAAGCTTTCCAAAGTCAGAAAGACTGTTAGAAATCCTAAGCATAAGCAGCTTTCTTTATTATTTGTATATATCTGCCCATGTAGGAGGAAAAGTTAAGAGCTTACCTTTGCAGGCCTCCTGCCAGATGCCTTATACTTTACATGTCATAGTCATGAATTAGTATAAGTCTTCATAGTCCCAGATATTTGTGCAATATGACACCTAAGTATGAATGCTCCTCCTGGCAAAAAAAACAAGCAGTGCTAGATGTCACACACAGATATATAGGGATGAAACTTCACATAGAAGTTTTTTATTTGCTACTGAAATAAAAGAAAATTAAATGTTTTAAAATACAGCTTCTTTTTTGACCTAAAAAAAGACTAATAACCATATAGCTTACATGTAGAATATAGATTTGATAAATAGCCATTAATCTTCAATTAAGAGTAATTCTTTCTGTAACTGGGCAACAGCTCTTGATAATATTTGCATAAAGTGATGGAAGGTACAGGAAAAAAGTACTGAACACTAGAATGGTATGAGATGAAGGCCTGTGGGTTTTTCACTAATAGAATACTTCATTAGTATTTATGTATTTAGCTATAATAGCAATGACTGGCACTTGAAAATTACATTAATATCAGATGTAAAATAAATGAACTTGTTATATACCATAATAAGATTCTTATCCATATATACTGATACAGGTTTTTGTATAGTATTCTAATAACATTGACTAATAAATAGAAGAGCAAAACATAAATAAATGATCAGGAAAGGTTGCCATGATTCAAAGCCAGGCTAAATAGTTTTTTTATGCTAAGGACACAAAATTTGCAAATTATTTAAAGATTAGAATACTAAATACTAAGGAAGACTGTAAAAATCTAGAGGGATATAATGAACACAGATCAAGGAGAAGCTTGATGAGAATTTTGCTGTTAAGTGTAATCTGTCATAGCAGAAGATAAGAAAAATAGTTACCATTTGAGAAAGAACATGATGTATAATCATACAAAGTAAAATGTTGTACAGAACAAATAAATTTTTGTTTTTTATTTATTCTTTTATAGGGCATGAATGAATTCCTGTTACTTTAAAAGGTGGCATCTAAAACTGATAAGAGTAAATATGTCTTGGGACTTACTGCCACAGGGTGTTGCAAATCAAAGCCCTGTGAGACACAGTTTAGGTGTTTGTATGAATAACAGAGGCATTCATAGATGCAAATTATTTCAAAGTGAGAAGCCTGTATCAAAGCTTTATCACATCAGCAGGTCAGGTGTTGCAGTGTGGGGAGAAGGAGCTGTCCTTGCTGGGAGTGCCCTGGCTCTGGGAGCTCCCGCATGGACCAGCAGCCAGACCGCGGTGTGTCCAGAACACAGCATGGCTCTTGCACCTCCTGCAGTGCTTGCTCAGTGTTAGTATCAGCCCACAAGGATAGAAAGTACTGCATAGAAATGGATGCATACTAAGAGGTAGTAAGAGCAGGTGTGCAGTACTTTTTTTTTGTACATTTTTTTTGATGCTGCTGTCTGCAGAATGAAGAGGATGTCACACACAGCACAAAGGTGCTGATATTTGGATGCAGCAATGTGTCACTAGTATAGGCATTAAAGCTTTTCAGTATAGAAAAAGGCATTATTAAAAGTTCATAAATCTACTATTAATTTTCCATTAAATTCTTTCTCTTTTGATTGTAGAACTTCAGGAGAACAACGTAGGAATCCTCATAATATTAAATTACTTACTGTTCCTTATACCCTATGAAATTCCCTGCAGTATAACTGCCAAATGTATGCCTGATAACCTGTAATTAGCTATTACGTGCTGTCAATCAGAACTGAATTGTCACACAAATGCTAATTAAATTTGCTTTAAACATAACTGATTAGACTGCAGTACAGAGCCCTGATATTGCTACTTGACAAGTGTACAAAACCCGTTTTTATCTTTTGTTCTGGGGCAGGTGTTGTCTTATCATGCAACATGTTCGAAGGCAGAAGTTGATAAATTCAAGGTAAGATTTAAGTTCTTAATATACTTATTTCTGAAACTATAACAGTAAATTATTTTTGTCTAGATTATCTGAGAGAAGTTTTTTGTCTAGATTATCTGAGAGAAGTTTTACACCATAAGCAGAAAATCTTAATTAAAAATTATTTACAATGGATATATTACATGTAAGGCTGTTAAGCAGGGAAGGTGGAAAGTTTCTTTCAGAGGATAATGAGCTGCAGTGGTGGGTGCACAGCAGCAAAGTCCCATTGTCCCAGCACCAGCTACTGGAACTGCATGTCAGTGTGGGTTTGCCTCCTCAGCAAGAACCATCACAGGGAAGTCATAGCATGTGGGAGATGAGAGAGAGACTAGAGAAAAAGAAAGGAACTCGAGACTTTACTTGCTTATAGTGTGGGAGCTGCCCTGTGTTTACTAAAAAAGTGGACCATTCACTATCCAGATAGTGCCTAGGCTCAGAAGGCTGGACAGGAAGGTGAGGGATCTTCTAACTCCTGTAAGCACCCTTGACAGAATGTGGAAGTGATGTGCTCTGAGTGTAGCATTGGTAGGGACCAATACTTACATGTTCTCACTGAATCCTGCCTTGCCATGGGCTAGAAAGTGGGGGAACAGTGACCTTGATCTTTCATCACTGCCAGCACTCCAGAGCTGCTTTTGTGACAGACTGTCTTTTCCTGCTCGAGGAGGCATTTGGGAAATGTGGTGATGCTTCCCTTGCTATGAGGAGGCAATGCTGGTAGAGGGCTTCTCAAAGCTGTTTGGGACGCTCTCATGGTGGGTATCACTGTTGGTCTCCTGGACACACAGTGCATCAGAGACTGTAGTGAGGTCTGGGAAGGAGATCTGGACTGCTGTGACCCCACACTGGCACTCCCTGCTCTGGAGGTCTGGCATCTGTCTGGCTGAAAAATAGCTGTTGGGTGGTTATTTTGACACTTGGCTGTCAGGCTGCAACCTGCTTTCTGCACCACGGGGATGGCTGTGCTGAAAGGGGGAACACATGGCTGGCATGGAACTGATACTGCTGAGTGATCTGGGCTGAGGAAGGGCAGCTCTTGCTAGCTAATTAGTTTGTAGATTATTGTCCAGATGATGGCTGTGCCTGGTATCTGTATTGATACCTGGTGATAGGGGTGTAATATTATCCCTGCACCAGTTCGATTATCCACACTTGTGTATGCTGAAGATGAAATTACTGAAGTATTGCTGGAATCAGCATGCTTGAAGATCATCCAACACTACAGGAAATACTTTTGTGTGTGCAGTAAGTTGTATTCAGTGTTTGGCAAAAAAGAACTGAACACTGTTGAGAAATAGGAAAGATCAGTTTTCTGTTTTGTTTTCGTATTTCCATTTACCTTAGAATAAGCATCTGTAATATAGTTTCCATGACTCTCAGGATTCCACCAGTATCTTTGTATGTACAAGAGGGCATTGATTGACTTGATTACTGTCAGCCTCTGAAAGACAGCTCTCCTTCATAGTCTCTGTAGTTGAAATAACAGCCTGCTATGTTACTCTCTGGACTCAGATGCTCATGTGATGAGAAGCTAGTCTACTTGTTTTCCCAGGTGACTTCGTTAATAGATAGACCAGTCTCCAAGTCAGAAATGTCTTTTCATTATCCATTTACCTTGAAGGCATGCAACTATCCAATTAATAACTAATAATAAGGTAAAAGGAAATGAAAAGCATTTATTCATTAATAACTCCAAAATATGTAACTCCAAAAGATACATGTCTTATAAAGAACATAGATGAGAAAATAAGGAATGTAACCAAGCTATGCCTAAAGTAAGTTAGGCTACTTTTTCAGAAAAATTGTCCTTTTTCTGTATCTATATCCAATTGTCTCACTTTCAATTCCTGACAAAATGACTCTTAAGTAGTTTTTGTTAATGCTTTTACACCATGGATGTAAACAAAACAGAAGAACAAAAACCCAGAGACAACCACCATGTCTTGTGGGCCTGTGACACAGCTCATCCCAGAGAGGGCCATCCATCTGTGGGATGAAATTGCTCCCATCTCCCTGTTTACAGCTGGCCTCCCTGCTGAGGCCTCCCAAGGCATCCTACCCTCAAATCACTGCTCCTTTCCCTGTTTATTATATTGTTATATTTTGAATAAGCTCTTTGTTATATTAGGGTCATCTTCTAGACTTGACTGGCTAATAAACCATCCCTCCCTCTGGGGGTGTTTGGGGCGAAAAGTGTCCCCTGTCTCTGTGGTGATTTATTGGCAGATGTCAGAGCAAACGTCTGTTACGACGTACCCGATGTCCTGGTTCAGTCAGAGCAGAGACACACACGACAGAAACAGCTAAATGAGAGTGACACCAGGAGATCACTACTGGCTCCTGACTGACGCAACACCCAGAAGTAATTAATGGCTTTGGAGTCACAATACATTCGAGTTGACAACTTCTCAACATATTATCCCAAACATACTGTAACTGCATCCCAGGATCTCAAAAATTACATACTCTTGTATGTAAAAGTAGTTACATACTCCTGTAGTACAAGTTTTTTCTTTCCCTCTCTGTAATCTCATTTTTTATAGTCTTCGTAAAATGTTTTTCCATTAATTTTTATTTGCTCAGGATATCAAGAATATTCTGATAAAAAGTGAAAAATTGCAAGTGTACTTGAAGTTTATTTTCCCTCTGGCTTTTACGAGTGAATTATTTTATTGCATTATAGAAAGCCTAGCAAGGGTAGTTAAAGCTGATTTTTTTACTTGAAATTTCATCAGTAATTTCTTACTATTAGTGGATGAATTCACAAACATACAAATTCACAAATATACCTGGTATCCTTTTAATAATTAAGCATAATCACTGTGACCAGGTTCTGTAAAATAAATAACATTTATTTCTGTTTCTTATAATCCCATCTAAGAATTAATGAAGAAAACCCCACCTTAATAAGAAACCCTTAAGATATTAAACCTTTCTCCAGATGTTTATCTGGGAAAAAGCACTATTGCTGGTGGAGCTGGAAAAATACAGAGGGAAGTTCACAGTATGGAACAATAAAACATGAGTGTATGAAAATGGATCATGTCATACAATTGGATACTAAATATTTTTAGATTTTTTTTAATTGTCAGGTTCAGATTATGATGGCTTCAAAAAATATTTAAATTAAATATACTGTTAAATTAATACAAACTGCATAATATTTTTTGAGATTTTCTGATACATGCCACATTACTGTGAGAGGTAGATTTCTGATACCATTTTTCCAGGTACTGGAAGAAAAACTAAGCTTTACTTTTCATGGGCATTTTCAAGTAAAACAAAAAACACACCTTGAGTGCAAATTTTTCTGAGAATGTCTGAAGTCTTCAGCCTGATTTATCACAATGCTTTTCTCTCTTGCATCTACATAACTATGCTAAATTCAAACTGAATTTTGGCAAGATAAGCTAAAGCAATGCACCATTGAATCAAATCCTTATCAATATTAATTTTATTTTCAATAAGTTAGAAATAGCTATGATTTTATAAACTGTAGCAACTCAGTTCTCCCTCATATTTTAGACTTAAAAGACTATTCTGTCATTTCTGTTATGAGCTAGTGGTAGAAACATTTGTGTCATTGGAATACATAAGGCACTTGAAGTCTGATTAATCTGAGATTGAAGCTATCCTATAACATCCTACAGCAAACCTGTGCCAGGTTTGTTCCTACTGAAATTCAGGTTCTGCAAGCCTAAATATAGTTATGTGTTAGACAAATATAGGTACATGAGTAAAGAACGCAGAATCCTGTCCAGGACAGGATATTTATAGCAAGAGTTACTGATTTATGAGACAGTAATGAGCAAGTCCTGTGACTTAGCAAGCAGCCCCACAAACACACATCACCTTTAAATTTAACCAATGTAGTTTCCAAAGAGAATATTAAACGCTGTCCTATTGTGGGAAATGTACAAGAAGCTATTTTTAAGAAGCAAGCCTAATTGCGCAGCTGTCAATGGTATAAACCAGATCAATATTTAATGACTATGATGCATTATTTATAGCCCTGGGAGAGATTCCCTTTTTTTAGGTCAAACGACACACAGGAGAGATACACAATGGAAAATAATGTATCACCTGCTTTACAGAATCTTCAATTCAAAATGCAGCATGAATAACAATTTCTACATTTCTCAGTTTTGTAGCCTGAGGTGTGGCCATTTAAGATCTACCTTCACATAGGGAGGCTTTTGTGTCTTACTTAAAAACACTCCTTTAACTAAAGAATGATGAAAAGAGTGGAACCAAAAAAAAAGAAAGAACTTTTAAGACTGCTACTGTATATGACAATGTAAACAGTTGAATCCACGAAAGATGATGGATCTATGTGAATTTGATACTTGGAGTGAGTTATGTATGATTTAACATTTGTTATTCATGCCTTATGCACCCTTAAATGTGCATATATTACTATTATAATATTAATATTGAATTGTATCCCCTTTTTCCCTTTTGAGAAAGGTACATGATCACAAGATGTAAAACATAGTTTATTTTCCTGCTTTCCACATCCACTGCCCACGTAAGACAAGAACAAAAGCACCGTGTTAAGAGTTTCATTGCTCATGAAACCAAGGTCTTTTTTGTATTACATTATTTTGTACGCTTTGACATGTGCCCATGTCTTCAGTTGTCATGGAAATAAGAAGTCAAGGACACATTGCATACACTGAAAATTATAAACAATGATAAAACAAAACACTGAGTGTTTATACTAGTTTCTGAAATGTGAGGCTGTTGTCTGACTTCAGACAAGTGCTCTGCAGTTCAGTTTTTTTCCAATCTCAGTGAACAGGGAATGGCATAGAGAATTGGAGTAGGGAAAGATTGTTCATGGTGTTTCCTCATAAAATGTCTGGATTTAGAGACATCAAATGAAATTAGGGTGGAGATTTTAATCTGATTAAGAACCTCTCTTCAGCAAACTTGTAGTTAAACTGCATGACCTATGAGTGTAGATGTTAATGAGTTAAAATGAGGAATTAGCAGAAGGAAAAGGCAAATTGAGACTGATGTTCTCTGGGTCAGGGAATCTCCAATGTGCAGCTCACCAAAGCAGAAAGGAGTGCACCAGGGCACTCCTGTTATGTTTTGTTCAGTTTAAACAATATTCCCTGAGGGGTTCTGCTTATTTTCTTTCATGAGGTGTTTTATCAGAAATAAAGACAGTCAGATGAATTCTGCATGTCAGAGACATGAGAGGCACCTTTCAGGAGTTATTTCTGGAGCTGTCCTGCAAGACTGGTGCCATACTACAATGCCTACCCTAATTCAAGGAATAGTAATTGAAAAAGCTAATGGGAATTCTGAATTTGGTTTCAAAAACTTAAACATTCAGTTTTATTAAAATTTCAGCATATGAGTTTATTGGCTTCATAGGTAATCAAGATGAGATTAAACTGCTGCAAAAGGTCACTGAGGGGATTCCTCTTGTAAAATTTCTAAAATGGCCATATTTATTATTTCAGCTGAAAACATAGTAAAACATAGTAAAATACTACCTTCCCTCCAGGGCAAATGGAATATGAATTTTCCAGGATGTTGTGGAGGGAAGGTTCACCAGGAGTACTTTAGCCTGGTGAGGCTCAAGCACTGAGCTGCCCTCTCGGTCCAGGCAGCCCTGCCTGCTGGCTCTGCAGGAGTGCAAAGGAGGCTGCAGAGGCTGTGAGGACAGATCTGCCCTCTGAACGTTTGCAGTCTAACTGGGCAAGTTCCTTGTCCTCGTGTTGCCAAATCATCTGAGCAGGGCAGGGCACTGCTTCATGTTTTGGTTTCCCATTTGCAAAGAGGGCACAGAAATATTAAAACATCTGTGAATGGTTTCAACCATTCTACTTTAGGACTGTAACAAATTTGTGTGATGCAACTGTATTGCATTTATATGATAAGCCTGCACAAAACCAGTTTATTTTCTAGTGTAGGAGATAAGTAAATCCTGTATTAAAATAAATCTTCCTCTTGAGGAAAAACTGGATATGATTTGGGAGAGTTAAGGCCAAGTTAAGAAAGAAGCCTGGGGCCTGGAAGCTAGATAAAGCCCAAAATTTAATAATATACCCATGCCCAGACAACTTTTTCTGTTAATTTATGAGTTTAGCACAAGTCATTAAATGAATTTTTAAAAGGGATAGGCTTCTTTCAGCAAGGAATAGAATCTGGCCTGGATTGCTTCAAGGCAAGGGCATCGCAGAAGTCAATAAGGAACTTCTGTGGAGTTTTTTTAATATGCAAAGCAAAATATATTCATTCCAGTGTGTTTATGCTATGCAGAATAATCTGTGGATATATTTACACTGTAGCTTAAAAAGAAGGGATCTTAAGGTCTTAAGGGCTATGATTTTAAAAAGAAGTGAAAAATCAACATTTATATTCTAACTGCAGAGTAGACACACAGTAACTAGAAACATTAAATAAATTACTATTTCCAAGATCAGCTACTTCATAGTTAAACTAAAGCTTAAACCTCCTCATTAAATACCTTAAAAAAGTAATAAACTTTAATCAATTAAAATAACAAAAAATTAAAATATGTGCATGATCAAAACAGTCTTCATACTAGTTGCTTTAAAAAGCCTTCTTGTCTAAAGCTGAAATAGATTTCAATTGATCTAGATAATCCTAATTATTTCCACTATACTCTAATATTTACAGTACTAAAAAAAAACATTCCAAGTAGTTGAAAAATATTACTGACTTATTGCCTTTAGTAGTGGCTGTTTTTCAGTTTCTTAGTAATTATGGACAGTAATACAGTGATACTTAAACAACAGACATTTTCAGCAAGAAGTAATAAAACACTTAGGATTATTAAGTTGTCCATACTAAAAAAAGCATGCTGCTACTGTGCTGCTCTCAGATACTGGATTTTTGTTGTTCACTTGGGAAATCTTGTGTTTCTTGCATCTGTTTCCATATGTAAAACCCCAATTGGTCCAGGTCTTGAAAATGCTTAGAAAAACGATTTAGAAAAAGCAATTGTTGGAACACAACATTGCTCCCAAGTGAAGATGAAATGATTTATTACCCAACAGACCTGTTGTCTGTCCTTCAATCTGATCGGTCATCATGCTCTATAGGAATCCCTTGTCGGATGGAAAACATCAAGGAATAAACAGAACTCAACGTTGCTACACTATTTAGCCAGCAACCATGCAAAGATGATAAGGCATGGAATACATTTAAATTGCCATGCAAGCCAGAGGGATATCTGATGGATGATTAAAAAAGGAAAAATATTAACACTTATCAAATAATAAAGTAGTGTACTTCAGTCAGTGACAGACTTAGGAATTTCCATTTGGAAAAATTTATAAACTGGAATAAAAATTCATCTAGCAAAGACTCATGCACTGAAGTGGGCCAGCATAAATTTAAAATCTGAGGTACTTCAGTGAAAGATGGTAATTTAGGAGTTCTTCTGTGACTTTATCATGGTTCTTTTGCCACCAATGAGGAGCAAATTATTCCCCACACAGCTGATAAGACATCCCTTGGGCTGGCCCTGTATGTGGCAGCTCACTCTTCTGAGACCTGCATTCCCAACTGCTCCAGAAAGACCATTGTAGTGTTTATTTTATGTCATGGAAGAAAGAAATTTTCAAATAAATCTATAAAAATGGCATAATAGTTCACATTTTAAATTATTCCTTATTTATCTGTGCTTGATTTTTTCTGTAGCACCAGCAGGCTGAGAATTATTAGTAGGAATTTTCTGGTAAGAAATAAAGTTGCTTTGCACCAAACTTTATTTAGATAGAAACTTTCTAGTTGGCATTGATATGATCAATGTTAATTTTAAAATTAAATAATTAATAATATCAATGTTCATTTTAAAGTTAAAATTTTAGTTGTACTGAATTTTAAAACAGGAATTTTTTATTCCTTAGCATATACCCTACAAATGGAAAAAAAATTTTTTCTTTGTTTATTTCTGCCTCTATGCAGTGTTCCAGCTGCAAGCAGTTGTTTGTGATAAATGCTTGCTTGTGTTGATTTTAAATTATTAATGGCAATATTTCCACAGGCTATTTTTTGAAAATATTATACAGCGAGAAACATAAATGTGCCCCAAAGGAGGAAGGCAGTGTCCTTTAAAGGCTTTTGACATTTCCAACGAGTTGATATTAGAGCTGGAACCCTTTTATAAGTAAAACTCTTCAAAGTGAAGAGTGGGAGACATTTTTCTGAGATGAATCTGTTTGGCCACTGGGTGCCATCCTTGCTCCACTTTAAGGCTGGTCGCCAAGCAGCATTTCTGTTAAGCCGTAAAGCCCAGAAAAAATGTAATGCCAGTGCAATTTCACACCATCATAATGTTTATGTGTGTGCATGTGGTAGAATATGTTCCCAGCACAAGGCAGCGTGTCTTTCTTGCACATGTCACTGAGAGACTGGAGAGAAATATCCTTACAGGTTCAGCCATGTTATAGACAGCAATTTTTTCGTTGGTTTTTTTTTGTTGGTTTTTTTTTTCATTCTTCCATCAGCTGGTGAGAATGAGGCTGTGCTGAAAGGGCTGTTCCCACACGAGTGTGTACGTGACCATGCTTCTATGCAATAATTACTTAGGCTCTGGGATTATTTGAAAGGAAAAAATTCCCTGGATGCACACTTGTTTTCTAGATCAGTTTCGGATGTATGGGCCTGGGTCATCCAAGCAAAACATTTTTATGTACAAAAATATTTTTAATTGCAATCTTGTATAGGTTATTTATTACACTGTTTCATTGTCTGCTCCGGGTGGCATCTGCTATTGGTTTAGTCTGGGCAAAACCCCTGGCAGAGTAAATAATAGCTTGTAAGAGAAATTTTGTGAGTAGTTCTGTGGGTTTAGTCTTTCAAATCTAAACTGCAAACACTCAACATGTATGAGAAATAGACCATAGCACACACACCCCCACCACACCTGCCTGTGCATACAGCAGCCTGTGTAACTCACCTACCCCTGCTTTCTCTGCTGCCACGCAGCTGTGAGTGTTCTGTGTCTGCAGCAAGCTTGGGGCACACAAAAACCACATCCCAAAAATAACAAAAAAATCCATTTCTGTGTATGGTCTTCATAAACTCTACTGTTAAGCTGATTCCAGTACCTACTTGTGCTACCTCTACCTTCCAAAAGGAAACCTGTTGCTGTGGGGAGTGGTAAGGAAAAGCTATAAGCAGCATAAGATATATATGCATTCAAAACATGGATGCAAAGAAACAAGGGTTTATGTCTACATTGCAGACTTTTACCTCAAAGTAGTGATATATGAAAGCAACCTTTGTTTAGAGAAAAATTATAAAGCTAGTAGCATGTGGGTAGTAAATAAGGAGCTAAATAAATAGAAGATTTAAGTGCCTATTACTTGTTTTTTGTTGAAAGAATGGGATCTGCACATTTTGGGTTTTGTCACAAAGCTTGTGGTGCTGAGGCTGTGAGTTGTGTGTGAACCAGAGGTCATGCTGCAGTGCAGGGTGCTTAGGCTTTCTCTGCTGGAGGGGTTGTGGATGAAGGGGGCAGTGGAGGATGTACATTCTGCTCTGGGGACAGGAGATGGGCTCAGTGTTCAGCCTGCCCTGCAGAAGCCTCACGTGGGATAAGCCTTGGCTTGTGAAGCTGTAATGAGATGAACCTCTGGTTTGAGGAGAAAGCTCTTTTGGGCCATCCTGAGTGCTCCTAGAGAACGACTTATGGGTTCAGAATAGGATGGCTGGATTTCTTTTAAACCTGCAATCAGCATTTGACAAAAAGTAAGGAGAAAAGACAAAACATACTTTAAGGAGAATCATGGAAATGTTCTCTGTAGGATTCCTGTAAACGAACGTTGTAAGGTTGAAGGTGTTGTCAATATTATTTATTGTCCACCTGACAGTATTCTGCTATAGCTGTCACTCTAGCAAGTCTGAAATAGGACTTTCTCCCCAGTGGAGCAGTAACCCACTCATACATTTGCATAACTTTCCCCACCAGTCACTGTACTGCCAGCCTGATTTGTCACAGCTGCTCGGAAAGAAAATTTCAGCGGCTCCCAGGAAATCCCATCCAGTGCCATTGTGCCCCTGCAGCACCACCATGGCCCGGGGCAACACAAAGCATGTTGGCTTTGTGTGCTGGGATCACAAAAATACTGTGATACCAGTGCACATGCCACTGTAGCTCTGGTGGGATTTCTGAGGTTCTGGTTTTGGTGGTTTTTTTAGTGTCTGATCTTGGCAAACCCTTCACTTTTTTCACATGCTCTCTTCCACCACGTGCCCAACTAAGAGCTGCAGAGCACAGTTTGGGCTGTTTGTCACCAAATGTGTGAGTTCCCCCCTATGCCTTCACATCATGTCCACCGTGAGAAGAACCTGTCCCTGCTCCTTCCACCCTTAATCATGTTTTTTCCTCTTTTGAGTCTTCAAGGAAGGAGCTAGAAGTTTTCCTCCACTTTCTGGGTAGGAAAAGGCTATGTTGTATCTCACTTTCCTCACCCTCCCAAATTTACAGGCATGAGGGGGAGGGCCAGTCCACATTACCCATTCTGCTCTTCATGGGAGTAACAAAGCTGACTTTTTGCCACCAAAACCAAGAAAAGCTTTGTGGGAAATGGCAGCCTGACACTTTTGTAGTATAGAGAAATAGTTGCCCTAGGTTTGCTGCTTGTGTTTGTTTGAAATTCTGAAACAGAGACTGAATAGACCCTTTTGTACAAACTTCTCATCTGCACTGATGGTCATAAAAACTCGACAGTTGCTAGCCTGCAGTATGTGACACACTGGTTCTTTCCTAATCACCATCAGCCAAAAGGACGTGAACACTCCCCAGCGCGCCTTGGGAGATCATTGTGTCCAATGTGCATGCCCTGTAAAACTCCAGTCCTAGGCTGCTGTGGTTATGGACTTTGGCCTTAAGAATAATAGATGCCTAGACCATTAATTTTTTTTATTTTATGCCTCTGTTCTTTTAAAATCAAAATTTCTTGTTCCTTTTATAGGCTGCCATATATTTTGTTTCTGTGTACTAGGAAACAACTCTAGTATCAAGGATTGATTTTTATTAACATAAAGTAACGGGCTTTGTGTCTATTATAGTTTGTAACAAAATTTTATATGTCATTTTTATCTCTGAAATGTATTATTTCTTTTTGGGTCCCAATTTCAGAAAGCGATATGTTCATATAGGATTAGAAATAGGACTGATTAGGACTGATTATGTTCATATAGGATTAGAATTAGGACTGATTAGAAATATTCAAAATGCTTTCTGCTTTTTAGCTATAATTCTAGGGCTAGCTTTGGAAATAGCACGTGTAACACTGTAGTTACATACCTTCCCTTGCCCTTTTAAAATGAAAATTAAAAGAAGACAAATCCTTTCCTCAGGCACATGCAGTTTTATCCCCAAAGCAGAAAGTAAATACCATACTTTTGTCCTAAGCCCACACTGCATGATAATAAAAAAAAATACTAAATGCTATATTTGATAGTGATATATAGCTTAATGGCTACTTTTCTTGTTCTGATAGAAGAAGGAGACTAAATAGCTTTCTTAATGCTGTGAAGTTTCTCTTTTAATTAAAAGAAATACCAGCATCATACTAAGCAGTAGTTATATTTGGTAAATGGTCAAACCAAACACAACTTTTTGAAACAAGTCTAAATGCAACTTTCTTTGTTCTACGTTTCATGTCTAAAGTACGTGTTAAGCTGTTAATTTGCCATTCAAAGGTGGAGCAGTTGCACTACATACATATACATGCTTCAGCTGCAGATTTTGAAGCTGGATGCGTGTACTGAATTATTCTTGGTTTACAGATGTAAAACTTTGACTAAATCAAGGAATGATCTTTTCCAGCAAAGGGTTCAGACAACCACTGGGGGACTTGGGGCAGAGTTTGGGCATTTGATGTCACAACTGCAACCCTCTGCTTATGTGTGGGGTTAATCTGAGGAGGTATAAAACACACAAATCCTGTTCCACCATGCCTTTCATCCAACAACTGTTCAGATACAAGTCATTCACAGAGAGTGGAACATCGAAGGAGTCTGGTGGATCTGACAGCTGCAAAGTGTGTTTATATGGCAGCATATAAGGGTTTCCTTGGGGCAGGGGCGTAGGACTGGTTGGTCTCAAAAGCTCCCTCCAAACTAAATGAGGCTGTGTTTCTGGGTGATTTCACTACTGAAGCCAGAGCAATGCTCCTGTGATAATCATGTTAAAAAAATTATTAGAATCAAAATCAAGAGGAAAATACCCATAAGTCATTTCCATATCCACTCCCCTTTACTGTAAATATTGTAAAATTCTCTTTTAATGCCACTGTCCTGCCTCTGCTTCAGTTGGTCGTTTGAAAAGAGATTCTAACTCAGCATTGTGAAGGGCAAAGAGTTGCAATCCACAGTCTCCAGTAACAGATGGAGGCCTTTAAAAGCCAGTTTGCTCTGGGCATTAAACATTCTCGAGCTGCAACATTTGATTCGTTCTCTTTTGGAGAGAGTAAATGTGTCAGACTGGAATATAACAGTCTTTGGTCTTCCATGGCTATGAAGAAATACAAAATCTGTCCACTGCTCTTAATAACTGACTATAAAGATATATATTAAAAGATGCCTGCCTGCAGCTATAAATATAAGCAAGTATTTTAGAGGCCTTTATTATATATGAAAAGAACCTTTCACAAATAAAAATCTTTGCCATCAGAAAATGATGTCTTCAAAATGGCTTCATGGAATCATAGAACATTATGTGAGAGATAATGAAGGCATCACATTTAAATATTCTTCACTTTGATACTTTCTCTTCAGCTTTTGATGATCATCCTTTAAGGTTTTTCAGATCCTAATCTTCTGAGAGAGATTTGAGATTAAGAGATACTTGAAAAGGCAATTTTATTTCTTCTCTGCATCTTATGTTGTCTGGAGCTCCACTTTCACTCCAGAGTGTACATGAGGTCAGATCCTGACCTGCTATTCGAATAGTATGTGGAGTCTGGACTGTAACAGTGCCCCTGGGATTTAAGATGTACACCTCATTGTTTTGCCATTCTTTTGCCACATTGGAATATATATTTCATAAGATATCTTTATATGTGTTGAATATAATCAAGTTTCTTGTTACTTCTTTCCATCAGTCAGGCAGTATTTTCTGATGAGGAAACCTTGCTGATCATTCCACATGCCACTGTAAATAAGGCTGTGCAAAAAGTGGACTACATTCAGTAAGTGGAAGTTGCTGTTACAGAATAGTTCTGGTATTGCATAGGAAGGAAGCTGAATATATCAAATGGCAGAATGTACCTTTTCCTTAAACAAAGCCATACTAATATACTTATCAGTACATTTCAAAATACTTTCCTTGCATAATATGCACTGATGTCTTATCCACACAGGTACTAAAACTGAAGTAAAGAAATTTTAGGATGACATGGCAAAGTAGGATGTCAGTGTTTTCTCTGTTTAGCTGGACTGCTACCATGGTAGTGCACATTTTACAAAGGAAGAATGCTTTGGGAAGATCTCGCCAGTTTCTTTACATCTGATTTTATCACATAATCAACTATGGATACAGAAGATTGTGAAGAATTTGCTATTAGATGAGTTAGTGCAAAATCATTTAGAAGCATTTTCCTTCTTAGGCATTACTCATCCACAGGAGCCCAAAGGCTTATTAATTCTGAACCAAAAATGTTATTTTTCTGTTCCCATGGGCTGTCTTTTATAGTGGCCAGAATTGTGACTGTGTGGTGAAAGCCACTTTGATGTTCCACGTGTTTTGCACGTAAGAGGGTCATTAATGACATATGGCCTTTTGTGATGGCTGATGGAAACTAAGGCTCAACCAGCCCCTTGTGTCTTACCTGTTCACAAGTAACGAGCAGGCTGTGATAGAATTTACAGGGTAGCAAAGAGCAATGAGGAAAGGAAAATCTTCTCTCCAATCTGAATTGAGTACAAAGGTGCTTTTCCTCCTTCCTGTGTTCATTCCACCCTTTTCCATGCATGCCTGAGTATGGAGTAACTACAGATCTTATCCTTCTGCTCTTGTTTGGAGGCACGACATCCTCTTTTTCAGGCTACCTACAACTGAGGATATTTTCCTAGTCTGGCAACTGCCAAGTTTGTATTTTATTAGGCAAGACCAGTTGCCTTCCATGTGTTCAGCCAAACTTGTGTTCCTGATGCCTTTCAAGTCAAATTTTTGGGTTAGTACTGGGCAGGTGGAAATATCACCAGAGGAGGCACATTTGGCTTTAACTTACCATAAGCTCACAGAAGAGTCATGTGAATTTTCCTCAAGGATACGAAGAGCATTGAAATTGCTTGATTCACAGGGTAAAAAGATTCCAGAGTAAATTGTTCTTAATTGTTTTAAGAAAGGGGAAATTGAACTTCAAAATGTTCAAAACCCCATAGCCCTTTAAGTGATTCTAAATCACTGGGATGCTTTAAAAAGTAATTTCACTGTAACTTTAATTTTAATTGCCTGCCCCTTCCTTTTGCTGTCATGGTACTTTCATCCTCTCTGTTTTCCTGAAAGAGAGTGTTGTTATTGCTGTTTATTTTAAGAAATCGGAAATTTTTCCTGTAGCACTGAAAAATTTCAGGGAGGGATATGTTTTAGTATTCTGTATTATTAATATTTTTTAATATCTCTGTAATTTTAAAAAAACTAAGTTTTAATGACTGTTCTCTTCTAAACCCTGGACTTTTGCATTTCTAGCCTAAGAAGCTGAGGATAGTTAGTGCCAAGTGCAGCCAGAATACTGCTGCAGCCCCACAACATATCATTTTTTTAACATTATTCAAATTAGGCTCTGCACTCATAATTCTGTTGTTTCCTTTATTGCTGTTGTAAAGCAAATGGTTCTTTTATACAAATGTTATCTCCTGGCTATTAATTCAGCAGTTATTTTGGATTATGGCACTCCTGTTAAATTTAGGAATGTAAAACCTCATAAATATTTAAAAGTTTCAGACTGACGTGGGAAGAAATTGTTTTTGACTTGCTTTGTTAATATCCTGTGGTTCAATTTGTAATAGATTTGGAATATATTGTTATTTCTCCACTGTTTGACAAATGGAAAAACTATTTTAGTTGAGCAACTGCTTCAAGTGTTCTACCTTAAATTGCAACAGGCTGATAAAAGTGTTTGTTTCAGAAAAAATATCAAGGAAAAGATCTGCTTTTCTTTAAGAGGCCAAAAATTCTGAAAATGTTAATTAGATCCCACTTCAAAGTTAATGAAAATGCAGCAGTAGGTTTGTAAAGATTGTTTGATGAACAATTTCAAGAAGGTCTACTTGCAATCAAGTCTTTCTCTTTCAGCTTGTTATTTAAGCTGTGGAGCTAAGGAGCTAAGGAGTACAACGTACAAATGTGGTTTTTCCCCAAAAAGGGATTATATTGAGAGTCTTATTTCTATCCAGTAAGTGTGTTCATAGACTTAATAGTAATGTGCATCTCCAGTATCCCCCAAGTCTTTGAAGAATAACTGAATGATAAAAAAGTCACAATTTTTGTGAGATTGCTGAAGGTCTGGACAGCACAGTCTTTGGGCCAGCATTCCTGCTTCACACCTAACCATATTTTCTTTCTTTCTTTCTCTTGGAAGTATAGACATAGACAGATCTTAAAGGGTGTTAAGGTGTAACTCCTGTTGGGATCATCTAGAAGCATTCCAAATATTTCAGTGATACTCAAAAAAAGATGCTGAATTGAATCAGCCTGGATAATTATTTTAGCAGACAACTGGGAATGCAGTTAACAGAACTTGCATCTCTGCCTGCATGCTCCAGAGGTTCTCAAGCTGTGTCCTGGGATGACACTTGACTTGGTGGGTTTGCTGTATTTCCTGTATCAGTTTAACTCCCTGGCACAGTGCCATGACGTTCTGAGGTACTGGTGTGCTTTACTGGGTGCTGAACCAAAAAGACTTTTCTTCTGCCTAGCAAGTTTAAAAACACAATGTTAATACTATTTTATGACAGGTTTACACCACCTTCTCATATGTGGTATAGCTAAGGCAGCTTAATCTCTGCATAAAGTAATTATTGAGGTGGCACTTTGTCTTCAGCTGAAAGAAGATTTTTACATGTCAGTAATTTGTAGTTAGAGTGTAGTATTTCAAAACACAAGTTTTCAAAAAGGAAACCATAAAGTAGTCACATAGAACCTGTAACAGTCAAGGTGAACTTATATTACAGTTGCATGAACTAATTGGTATTTTATGCAAGTGTGTAGCTGGATGTTCCACACCAGCTGTGTCCATGTGATTTTAACTAATTCAGCATTGTCCAGCTCACAGCCTGGGCTGGATCCCCTTTGAGAGCCTTCTTCCTGACCCATCACCCCCCCACTGCCAGAGACAGGGGACAGATGCTCCTTCAGGGAATGCACCCCTGCACCTGCCCTCTCTAGAGAGGAGAGCAGCAAGTCTGAAGGGGCTTAAGGAAGGTGAAAGAAGCCTGGGAGGCTTGTCAGCACCTCTGCCTGGCTCATGCAGGTGCTTCCACTGAGCAAGGCACAGCACATCTCTGTGCTCAACTAAATCAGCCAGTGCAGCATATTCCTATGTTTGTGAGTGCAAGAGCAGCTCATTCCTCTCTTACAAACAGAAGACCCTGTTATACAGACATAGCAAAATGTAAGGCTTTTGCTGTTGTTTTATTGACTTACTATAAAATCAGCATGTTGAAAATTCTTTTATTTTACTTTGGAGAGTACTTCTGCTAGACATTTCTTGTATTCCTCTTCTGGTTCTATGTGTGTGTAGTGAACAGTGTAAAGCAAAGGGCACTTGCATGCTTATGATTGTGAAGGCATTTGGATGAAGAAATTCTGCAGAGCAGTATATTTACTTTGCATTTCTAAATGGTAGCAATTAAAACTCCCAGCTTCTGGCTATCCAGATGTTTCTTGCATTACAGCACTGTAATTTGCATTGGAATATATTGTGTTACTGCAGTGGCTGTAAAGTGGTCAGCTTTCAGTCTAAATGCTGTATCTGGGCTCCAGTTGGGATGGTGAACATATTTCCTGCTCATACCAGGTTCTTCTCATTCCCACTGTTTCCACACTCTGTTAGCTTGACATGTTTGTGTTTCTCAGATGAAGAAGACTTTTACTGCTCAGCATTTGAATCAAGCAGGGGATGTATCGGCAGGTCAGAACTGATGTACGGTTTGTTTCTTGTAAGAGTGAAAAAAAGGAGAAAAGACAGAAGTTTTGAATCAGAAATTTCCCTTTGGCATTTTCAGGCAGCAAACATCCCTCTGGTGTCAGAGCTTGGCATTGACGATATCCATTTTGATGACTTCTCGCTCGATGTGGATGCCATGATTACTGCAGCCCTGAGGATGTTCATGGAACTTGGAATGGTTCAGAAATTTAAAATTGACTACGAGGTAACCATCTGCGCCGCAAATATCTGCTGTTTTTGTCTTGGCACTGCTCTGTCCATTTGTACACATTTAGTAGCCCTGCTACAAATTGTACTTTTAATTTCAGACGCTGTGTAGGTGGCTTTTGACGGTGCGGAAGAACTATCGGATGGTTTTGTATCACAACTGGAGGCACGCTTTCAACGTCTGCCAGCTGATGTTTGCCATGTTAACTGTGAGTATCCAGCTACACAGCCCCCCCCATAAGAGCTTTCACTGCCACATTGCCTAGCCTGTCTAAACATTTTCCAGCATTCAATTTCTTTTCTAGTTAATATGCTACTCATTTCCAATAGCAAGGCAGACAGAATTTATTCAACTTAAGGCAACACATATTTGGCAAAACCTTATAGTGTTTTAGTGACAGTGATATCATAGGCACATTAAAGTGACTGAAAACAGATGGCAGTCTTGGAGTGCTCTTGTTATTACAGATCTTGATCTTACAAATGTTTTTCTTTTGGAACTCTTTGATTTGACATTTATTTCAAACTCCTAACTGAGAAGTACAAAACCAAGAATTAGAATCCCACAATATTTATTATGTTGATATTTATTATCTCCTTATCCAGCTTCATCTAAATAGTTTTAGAAGGAACTGTCTCACAACATTTGCAAATTGTCTTCCAGCATAGTGATCTAAGTGAATCTTGAGTCTCCACTGGACATTGTAAACACTTAGGGGTTTTATTAGCACGTATCTCCAGCAGTACCTGTAGCTCCTTTCAGCATACAAGTAAATTCTGCTGAAATTTCAAGTAAATTCTGCTGAAAGTACCACTGCTAACATAGTAGAACAAGTATACTGCTCCCTCTCCCTACCCCACAGCAACCTCGCTGCATGAAATAACCCATGTTTGGCTAGTTCATGTTTGTAAATGTACTAATAAAAAGCTCAGAGGTCCTGGATGCCAGAACTTTGTGTGTTGGGCAAGAAAAAGAGACTCTGACTTCCCCTAGCAGGTGAAGATGTTGTTCTAGTGCTGGTGAATCCCAGCAGGGTGGATGTGTTTCTGTGAGTGTTGATGGCAGCATACTGCCATGCACCATGAGACAAAGGAAAGGAAGATATCCAACGAGAGAGCAGTCACCTCTTCCTCTGGGCATGAGGCTGCTCAGCTGTGCAGATTTAACATTGTTTCAGCAGGCACTTGCTGATGCTGTCTAAGGAAATTTGGTGGTAATGCCTGGGTGTTGATAGCTTTTATGGTTTTATAAACTTGACATGCTCTTTTTTTTTTTTCCCAGTTTTAGAAGAAGGAAAAGCATTTTACTCTGATGAGTTTGGGCAAAGGCGGGCAGCGCCGCTGGGTGTGAATTACAGTCATTTCTGCCAGAGGCTGCCGGGGCGGGGAGCCCCCAGCCCCGGCGGTGACACCCCTAGGTGGAGCTCCGAGGCCAGGTTTGCGGCACGCTGCTCTGCCGGTGGGACCAGGCTCCTCCATCCCGGCTAGCGGTGCCCGCACTGGGGCCAGCACAGAGGAGGCAGGGCCCTGCTGCTCCAGCAGCCACCAGCCGCTTGCCCAGCTCCACCAGCAGATGCTCTCTCTGACCGTGGCTCTCACAGCGACATTTCAGAATCCTTTTAGCAGTCAGCACAGGGATGCAACTGTCTGTGAGATGTGATCTGGCATTTTTAAGCCAAGTTCGTTTCCTTGCCCACGCTCCTGGTAATAACCAGAATGAGCAATTCCATGTGCAGGGCTGGGTGTGAGCGGCCACAGCACTGGAGCCCCCACACGTCCCACCCCGCTTTGCTCTGGCTCTGGCTGAGGACAGAAAAAGTTCAGGTGCGTGGTCTGCTTGGTCTGCTCTCCCTTCCAGATACAGGAAGATTAATTTTGTGCAAAAAAAGACACAAAAAAGAGACTTGACATTAGTAGTAATACAAGGCTTGCTCCTAATGCATTTGTCTTGGGGATACCATCCAAGTTAGTGTGTGCCTTCTTTTTTCATTGGTAAAAAGAGGAAAATTCTTTGACAAACCCTTTGAAGGGCTTATCAGAGCCCTTCTCTGCTGGTCAAGAAGGCAGAATAACTTTGTGCACTTATTGCACCTTGTTTCTGATTTCTCCATGATAGTCAGCAATATGGACTGCTCCACAAATAGAAACCAGTAATTCTATTTTAGGGCATTTTCAGGTAGGATTTACCATAGCATAGTGATGTCTAACCTCTAGTGCAGTAGCCTCTAAGGGCCCCAACATACTCCCACTGAATGCACAAGGAAAATTGTGTTGAACAAACACAATTGTTTGTGTTGTTCAAACAACAGAAACAATTATGTTGTTTGTTGTGTTGAACAAACAACAGAAATTCAACAGAGTAAACCATTGCTTCACTCCTGGTAAATTCAGCCTTTTGCATACCTAAAGCAAGTTACTGTATATCCAAGTATGTATTTTCTCTCTCCTGAACAATCATAAGCCCAGTTCTGCCAGCCATAGTTCTGTATTTCAGATGCCCAAGAATTCTGAAGACAAGCACTGCAGCAAGGCTGCTCCTGCAAGTTAAGGGGGTACATGAGAGTAAAGTGCAGGATCAAGCCCAGGCTTCATTATCAGTGCCTTTGCCAACACAGTTCACATTGATACTTATTTCAAAGGGCAAAAATGAACAAGTAAGCAATACCAAATTAAAATCCCATCTGGTGTGCTAATAACAAAACATATAGATGTGGGGCAAGGTATAATGAATGCAATTCATTTCCTCACATGAAAGAATGACCTCCATAACTCACTGGAGACTCTGCCACTCATGAGTTATGGGTCATTCCTTTTCTGGTGAAAATAAATTTTACTGCACTATCATCTATAGCCGGGTATTTTTTTTTTCTCTTATAAATTCAGAAATGAGGAAATGTAATCCTCTGTTTACTTGCATTATGTTCAAAGAAGATATCCCCTTACTGTAGTATTGTTTTAAATTAAATTAAAAAAATTTTGCTACATGACATAGGATATATTTATTTCATATATTCAGTGACAAGACTTTTCATTAAATAAAATGTGGCATTTATTTTTGAGGTATTGCTACTGTTAATAAATTCCTTAATTGGTTTCCCTGCATTTGCAATGCAGGTTGAATCCTTGAATTTAATCAAAGCTTGGATTACACTAAAGAATATTTATTAAAACATCTATTTCATATTATAAAACTGCCCTTTTATTTTAAGTTAGCCATGCATATATTCTCTAGATTGAAACTTGACACATGGTGTGTTGTCAGTTACAAACTATTTCTAATCCCTTTTATAAATAGACCTTTATTATTATTTGTCATCCAAGAGCTATGTTTAAAAAAATAAAAAGACAAGCCACTATTTTTAGAGGATTTTTTTTACTTGGGTAGATATTACTGAAACTAAAACAAAAGGAATGCCACTAGAAATCAGGTGAACCTCTTTCCTAATATTCAAGTTATTCTGTACACTGGTGGATTCTACACAAAATTAATTACTCTATTTTTTTTCTTCATACTTGATCATCTTTTCTGCTGTGTAAACTTTAAGAAATTATAAAGCTTTTTTAGCAAGTCTTACACTTCCTCAATTCCCACTGAAGTGCATTCCTGAGCACCTGTGGGAGCCTGGCTCCCTGTATTGCCTAATATTAACTGTGGCCACAGTTCAGACTGTCTAGACAGAGGATACTTAGATTTGAATGTGCATTTCTCTAAGTAGAATTTGTGGTCTTCGAGGTGAATAGCAGAACTTTCACAGAGTACTGCAGCAACTGATTGGCATTTCTGAGTGTAAGTTCCTACCAAGGAAGGGAAACAAGTCCCACTGTATCACTTAAACTCTCTTCTTGCCAGTGGGTGAAATCATGCCCCTTTGAAAATCAATGAAATTTGGAACTTCTTACGTGGTGTTGGTGTTCAGCCTTGGTTTGGTCATCCAATACAAATGTATTTTGTATTTCTTGTATACCATTTCCTTTCATGCCAACCAGATCATGTGGCTAATTGAGGGGTGTCACTGGAGACTGACACTGTGAAAAGACAAGTGTTACGATTTTCCAGCTCAGCCAGTCATTTTTGCAGGTATTATGCCCTTCTGCTTCTGAAGAACCAGGTTGTTTCTGCCATGGGTAAGAGGCACAGAACCAGTGGTGCCCCACAGAGGCTCTAACACCTCCTCCAGACAGGATCTGTTCAGGATGCTTGAGGTTAGCAATAGCAGTAAGCGTTTCTTCTCTGACATGAGCCTGTTCAGGCAGGAAGACTGCTATGACAAGTATCCAAGAGGAGAAGCATAGTGGTAAAAAAATGTTTCTAGGATTAACTCCCCCATTCACATAGCCATGTCTGAGCTGCTTGTAGGGAATTTCATTGCATCTGCTTTCAAATGCCTCTCCCAAATTCAACTGGGTATCTGCAGAAGAAATGTGCTGTTTAAGACATTTCCTCTTTAAATCATGCCACTTCATTTCACTGTGCCAGATTGAAAAAGAAAAAACCTCCTAACAGTTCATAACAGTTCCACGGAGTATATTTTATCTGGGTTCTTTTAAAGGTCTTCCAACTTAACACATCAGCTATCTCTGACAGTAGGGATTGACTAAGATGGTCATCTCAGGAGTGAAGAAATCTTTCTAAGTACTTCTCTAAATAATAATTTCAAATTTTATCAGTTTGGGGGGTTTTATTTCTCTGATAAAAAATCCAGTTCCTGTCTCAGTTTTCAGTTACTGGTATTTGTTTTCAGCTCTTTTTGCCTTTCGTGCCTCCTGGCTAGCAGAGAAATGGCATGCTGGAAATGCAACAAAGAGATAATAACAGATCACTCCAAGGACATTATCTATTCTGCTAACCATCTGACATACAGCAGGGAATAGAATATGACAATAAAGCATTTATCTTCTCCTTACTGAAACGTTCATGGTATCAAAACAAAGTTGACTGTTGCTGGATGGACTAACATTACTTTTCCCTTTTGCTACTGATAGTTACAGCTGCTATTTTTTTTCTGCTCTCAGACCGCAGGATTTCAGGAGATTCTAACTGAAATTGAAATTTTAGCTTTGATTGTGGGATGCCTATGTCACGACCTTGACCACAGGGGAACCAACAATGCCTTCCAAGCCAAGTAAGCTTTCTAATTCTTACTATTTTAATTTGGTTTTCTTCCACGGGAGAGCAAAAGGTGACCAGGATAAAGAATGAAGCATTAATTTCAAGCCTTCTAGGCCAAGGCCAAGTACTCTTATTCCTGTATGCAGTGAGGGACTATCCATCTTTATCATTCTCTGTTCCTTTAAGTAATTGCTGGCTTGTCCTTTGTAGCTGGCTGTTGAACTGACACGGCATCTTGAAATGTGGTGCCAAAACTTGACGTTCTTTTCAGGCTCAGCTGTTATTGATTCTGGTTTTCAACCCAGGAAACACCTAAATTGTCTGTCTGGGTTGCTCTTGCTGACTGGGGTGCATGACATTAAGCAAAACCGTGTTCTGCTATTGCAAAGAAAAGAAAATAAATGAAACTGAAATAATGCTTTCACAGAAACCATGCTGCTGCCCTCAGGTTTGTAGAAGGTTTAAGAGTGGTACTTCTTACTGTGTAGGTAAGGGAACTCCTTGGACTAAGGTCAAATTCATTCCAAAATCTGCCTTCCCTGATAATAGGAGGGACAACAGAAAATGTCCCCAGCAACATCCTGGCCAAGCTGTGAAATAAAGCTGCCAGACACAGAGATTCCTTCAAATCCCGTGTTGGTTTCTCCAGTCCCCAGTTCCTCTGCAGTCAGAATATGAGGCCCCAAGGCATTCTTGTCCTGCAGAACCCAGTGTGCATTTGTAGCTTTTTCTGTTCTGCCTTACTGCTAATCCTTCACTGTGACGGGGGAGTGGTCAAATGGTTGTCCAGAGATATTTGAAAGGCAGAGTGATGCTGCATTAGCCTATTCTGTCCTACCTTTTGCAGAAGTACTCTGCTGCAATGTGTGCATGCAGGGGTTGCTGCATTTCTGGGGGCAAGTTGCCTCAGTGACCATCACTCAAACTGATGTTCCTGATGTTCACTAAGCTGCCATTTCCTGAGGTATTGGTGTTGCCATACAATCTCAATGAAACAATGACACTGTCTGGATCTTCAATCACCATAGCAGGGAAAATCAATTGCAGTGCTCAAAAGACAGAGCTCAATGTGCAAAGGTTACCAAGCACTGCTAGATGCCTTTTTGCAGCTGAGTCTTGAAGAGAATCAAAATAGACGAGACAAATGGGAAGGAAGCTCAGCTGATTGATGTTTATGTTCCCAATTTACAAAAACGAGACCTAAGATTTACATCCTGGCCATTTTAGGCTCTGATTAAGTTAACCACTTCTCTGCTGTACCATTATACAAGAGTATCTTTTGTGCAGAGGGATGGCTGAGTTAAAGGTACAGGGTTCAGCATTAGACTGCTATCACTCATACTTGTTGTTTGACAACAGAGTATGGAGAGGAGGCTAGCATTTTATGACTCCATAAAGAAACTGCTGAAGACATTTAATGAAAGACAAACATTACCACACATGTATAAAACATCCCTGAAAACAGAAGTTGTAGTTTTCATAACGCTAACTATGATTTATTCCTCTAACCTGACATAAATTTAAGCATCACATTTTCCTATTTTATCTTCAGTGTCCAATACTGCTGTTCTGTATGATGAAAGTTCAAGAGGTATATGATGGAGGCAATATCACAGTTGTCTCGAATGGCTCTGTTATATATGTCAATATCACATTCTCTAGGGATGATGTTTCCTGGACATCTTTTTCTCTCATATAGCTGCTTCTGATAATTAAGTATCAGTATGGTGCAGTTTTATGGTATATGCTCCTAGGAGACTCCTTCTGTCTCTAGCATAATCTCTTATTCTCATTTCTTTGGAAAGAAAGCCCATCTTGTCACTTTAGGCTGGGTCCCAGAAGTGAAGTACTTTGCCTGAACTACTTTGGTACTTGCTGAACAGCGACCATTCTTACAATCCAGTCCCATTCTCTGCACTTCCCAGAGATTTGCAATTTTATAATATTATTCCATGTATTTTTGTCCTTTTAACGTAGAAAACCCACCTGCTCTGTGCATTTTTAATCTGATTTTGGCTTAGACAATAAATGTGATGATAAAGTATATTCTAGAGATACGCTAAGCTTTACTTTTATATTCACTGCCCTCACTTGTGGTTTTTTGTTTACCTTAGTATTTGCAGTTGGGTTTTTTGTTGTTGTGTTTTGGGGTTTTATTTTAAGAGTTTGTAGTTGGCCATTGTAAGCCCTTATGTTTATGTCAATTAAGAATCAAAAATAAAAGGTAGCAGGGGAACAGCTGATCCCAGCTCAAGGACATTACATGCGTCTCTACTGCACAGTTCTATGTCTGTGCTGTTGCTGAGGCACTTTGAAAGCTGCATTACAAAATTTCTTGTTTTAGAAATTTAGTTCCAGAAAAATCTTTAGTCAGCTGGCAATATTTAACAAAGATTGGAACATAAATGTATAAATTTGTATCTGGATTGAAATTAGTATTTTGATCTCATCAACTGTCTTAAGTGAGGTTGCTGTAGTGGAGGTGAAGAGTGTGGCTACGTGCTTTTGTCACTAAATTGTCTCTGAAAGCTGCTTCGTAAGCGGACAAGCAGGATTTGTTGACTTCCCATGTCCTGTTTCAGGAGTGGATCAGCCTTAGCTCAGCTCTACGGCACCTCTGCTACCTTGGAGCACCACCATTTCAATCACGCTGTCATGATTCTCCAAAGTGAGGTACAAAAGCATTACTATTAATCTCACTGTAAGATGTTGGGCAGTTTCAGCTGGAGAAAGGAAATACCGTGTACAGTACCTTTTAAATGCCCTCTCCTTGAGGAATTATTTATTGGTTGCCACAAAGGTCACAACTAGCACAAAATTAAACAACTACAAATGCTGATCACAGAGCCCAGAAATTATATCTGTCTCAATCAGCAAGGGGCAAGGAGAATACATCCTGATCATATTGTCAGCTTTTCTCACTCATCTTACATATATCCTGCTCAGTGGTTTAGAGGTAACTGAACAGGTGCTTACCTTTCCCCTCAGGTGTCATATTCAGAGTATCAGAGTCATCCTTTACCACACCAATTACAATTTTTGGCAGCCTTTCTGTAATCAGTATTTGTATTATTTTTTCATAATTTAATACACTATTTTTTAAAATTAAAATCAGTAATATCATGCTGTCCAAAGTACATTAATTGTTTTGCAGATACCTGTGAAGACATAGCTCTTGTCTAGAATATCTTGCACGTAACACTATACAGCATATACTACACTATGTATTTAATAATTGAGAAAAGTGGAAGGATGGACATGGAGTCCTTTCAAAACAATGGATGCATTTTCTTCATTTACAGAGATTGGTTGCTACAAAATGCATTTAGTAAATATCAACTGCTGTTCATGCAGCACAATTGGAGACCAGAGCCTGATCTGCAGTAACTTCTGAAGAGATCTGGAATGTCTCATGATCACAGACAAATGGGAACAGGGTGATGGCTTTACCGCTGTGTACACTGCCAGGGAGATTTGTCACGGAACTGCGCCTCCCTAGACCTTATCTCACATATGTCCTCATACCAGCATGATTATAGTAACCCCACAGCTGGAAAATTCTTGGTTTTAAGGGCATTCTAATCTTCCTAAACAGTAGATGGCAGTGCATACTGAATGTGGGCACTACAGGACTAAATATCACCAAAATAAGAGTCCGGTTAGAAAGAACTTCAATATTTATGTAGGTGATTAGGAAAAAGGATACCTGTAATACATTTATATATGTTAATATATGTGACTATTGTCACAAAGATAATTTCTTAAGCTTACATTTAGAGATTTTCATTAGTTTTGTTTCTTTCATCTTATTTTCTCGAGAATTTCACAGAGGAATTACAGGATCCCTGTCCCCCTTGTTTTCAGAAATCCAGTTACAAAAGAACCTCTCAAATACCAACATCAAATAATGAATTTCCTTTCATTTTGGCTATAGAGCATCTTTCAAATTCTTAATCCACAATCCCTTAAAAAGCAGCCAGTTGGGCCCACAAAGGGTGTTTAAACTGCATATAAAGTTGTGGTTCTTTAGCCCACATAGGCAATGGCTGTATACACTGTAGGACAAGACAGTAATAGGCAGAGTGAGCAAATGGGCTGCTTTGAATGAAAAACTGATTTAGTGTCCTTGACTGCTCTAACAGCAGTTTGTGTGCATGCAAGCAGCAGCACAGTTAAATCTATTAGGATCACTACTCAAAAGCTCCAATATGCAGCTCCCCAAAACATTTAATAAGATGAGAGATTGAGATGTATCTATAGTTTTTCCCCATAAACTGAGTCTGTGCAGGGTCAGAGCATAGAGTAAATCTTTACTTGACAGGCTATAATTTCAGCAGAGTTTAGAAAAACATTCCAGGTGCTTGATAACAATTGCCAACTCTTCTACCTCAATGTAATCTCAGCAGTATTAGCATTATTATTTTGTCATAGTTTTGCCATGAATCAGAAAAGGCATGTGTTACAGGGAAACAGTAGACTAACAAGTCAGAAAACCTTTTAAAAACCTATATTGATTGTTAGTCCTTTACCTCTTTTATCTCTTTCATTATAGGGTCACAACATCTTTGCTAACTTGTCCTCTAAGGACTACAGTGACCTTATGCAGCTTCTAAAGCAATCAATATTGGCAACAGACCTCACTCTGTATTTTGAGTAAGTATTGGCATTTCTGGTATTTGATGAATGAAAATTCAGAGAACTTACTCTAATGACCTATTAAATAAGAATAAGGATATATAATATGAGGAATTAGTGTTTAGCTATGGTTGAAGAGGTTTAGTCTAATACTTAGTATCTTTTAGACTAATAGAAGTATCTCAAGCATCCATGTAAGTTTTGCTTTAATGTGTAACATGTCTGTATCAACCAAAAGTAAGTGAAATCCTAGGTTTATACTTCAAAGCAGGAACCAGTTACAGCTCAGTTCCATCATTTTCCTGTCCCTTTTCTGATCATTTCTTCAGGCATATAGAAAATCAATGACATTTGAGAATTCTTTTCCACCATTTCAGCATTTCTAAACATTTATGCTAAGAAATAGTGTATTTCGTTATGGACCCAGTTAGAGAGGTAACAAAGCAGAAATACTGTATATGGATCTCTGCATTTTAAATTTGAATATTTTAGGTTTCTGGGCTGTCATCTTCCTATGCTTTCAGCTTTAAACATTCTTGCCTGGGTTTTGTTCAGGAGCATATGAATTGCTCAGAATATCCAATACTTCAAAATGAAATCTTTTATTTCTCAAAGTATAAGGGATTACATATCATCATGCAGCCATTTATAGCCCTCTTCTAGGTGCTGAATGAAACCCATTAGAGAAAGGCCCTATAGTAGGAGTGACTGGTTATATATATATAACCATGACAGTCAGGGACCAGAATAATGCAATGTGCCCCACATAATGTTCTGTCCACTGATCAAAGGAGTGTTTCTGGAAATGTGCATCTCCTTGTGTGCAAATATGTTCTGGCTGCCATCAGACTGCACTGTCAATAATCACTGTCCAAAATTTCAGTCTAGTTGAAGTAAATGTAGAAAATACAATACTGCAAGCTCTCCCCTGTTGAGGAACCTAACTACATTTCCTCTTGACAAAGAGCACAGTCTCATATGAGATGGGGCAGTGGACTGTCACTCAGGACGTAGGTATTTATTTGCTTTCCAGCTTTGATGCTCATACATTGTGTCACTCAGGGCAAGTTACTCCAAGTTTTTGTACCTCAGCTTCTCCTATATCTTGTGCAGGATCTGTTACATATTGTAGTCACATTGCAAGCAGTAAGAGCTGCTTGGAGTCTCAGTGCCAAAAAAGATTACAGACTATGACGAGTCAGAATTTTGATTCTTAAAGGCAACCATCAAGCATTAACATGTTCTGTCCATCTCACATTTTGTCCCTGTTTGAGGACATGAAGAAAGCATGAGAAGACAAACCATGGGACCGAGCAGGGAGACCTAGTTTCCAGTCTGTAAGAACTATGAACTCAAGACAGCAGCAGCTCCTATGTGTCTCTGTTTCTTTCTGTGTGCTGGAAATAACAGGAATTGCACAGCTCTGAAAAACCCTTCAGGATATAGAAGTAAAAACCATTTTGCAAGGACAAGAAAACAGAAGCGTGTGTGTATTTCGGGGGTGTTTCTATTGTCTGTCTGTCCACTGCTGTAGGTGAACATTTCATGCTTCCGTGGAAGACTGAACATTTCAGAGCCATTCATTTCCTTATTTGTGGAGACCATAAATCCAATATTGCTTTTACTAGGCAACTCTGACATTGATAACAGACATTTATAGAACATGTTCGGAAATTAGTATGTTTCGCTTAACTGGACTGTCAGTGTAACGGCCTTAACAATAATACATGAGGTGCAGTGATTCCATATCACAGACAACTGTGTTTCTGCTGCAGTGCTGCCCTGGAAGTGTCTTGTTTCCTTCTCTGACAATATGGTTTTTTGCAGGAGAAGGACCGAGTTTTTTGAACTTGTCAGTAAAGGTGGTTATGATTGGAATATAAAAAACCACCGAGAAGTATTTCGGTAAGCACTGTTTTTTCTTGCTTTCTGGTTTGTTCAAAGTGTAGCCATATTTGTTGAAGGAATTTCATGTACTGTGGACTGGAGGTTTAGAATAACAAGAGAAAGTATCTTGTTTTAAAAATACACTTCATGATATAAAATACATGGTATGAGTTTTAAACATTATAAAACAGCTGGGATTAATCAACATGACTTCACCTTCTCCATTTATATTTCTCCTACACACTTAGTCTTGTTTTTTTCCCTTTCTCCCAGCCTCACCAGCTCCTGTTCAGCCCTTCTTCTCTTTTTACAGAAAGTATCAATAGTCTACCTCTCCACAAAGATCTTTCTGTCTGTTTTCCTGATCCCTCTTCCTCTCATCTGTCTTTTTTCTACTGGCCATGCACTTCTCTGCTCTTCCAGTCTGTACCTGGGAATTTTCATATACAGAGTACTCTTCTAACCCTCAAGAATGCCCTGAGCATGCATCCTATTGAAAACCTCAGACATTGTGGGTGGTTTGAGTAGATCACACTTTGTAGACAATAAAATGTGTGTATTTGCATATGCATGCCTGATTATGTCTCATTTTATCTGAAATTTCATTAAAATTCTGTTATCTTTTGGTCTTTTGACAAAATATTGGCCATTTTCTATTTTCCATACCATTTCACCCATTCCTAATTTTAGATTCAGGCAATATATTTGATGCTTCATTTTCAGTGCCCTTGTTCTTCATTTAAACTTTCTTAGACTTTTATCTGCATCATGTACTGTACATAAACGCTTTCTACAGCTGAACGGTTTCTTTCTCCTAATGCATATAAAACATGGTTGTAGCTAGATATTAAACTACAGTGGAACCGTATAGCTCACAGTAAATCTTCAATTTTTATTGTAGATGAGCAGTAGAAACTGCTTAAACAGTGTCTGGGATGCCTCCTGTGATTATAGGCTCTCTTGCTACAGCAGTCACTTACAAATAGGCATATAAATTAATCCAGTTGCAGGTGTTATTATGTAATAATACCCTTACTTATATCATGTGAAGCACATGCTTTCTAATATATTATAGGTATTAATGTAAGTAGTGTTAGAAGTATTGCAAAATTAGCAGTTACTCCCTTGCAATACCATTTCTTTTCTAGTGTGCAATGCACAATACCAAAATTCATCATCTTATGACCTGCAACACATTAGGTTTCCGAGGCACAATTGTAATGTAAAAGCCACGCTGATGGCTAAGATTTCAAACATGTCATTCTTTTCTGGAGGAAAAGAAGGTGCCAGGGCTGACATTTTATATACGTATTATTTATTTATGCATCCAGAGCAGAGTTGTTTAGAAATTCAACAAAGGTTGATTCAGCTTGTATTGTTCATTTCTGTTTTTCAGATCAATGCTAATGACAGCCTGTGACCTTGGAGCTGTGACCAAACCGTGGGAGATTTCAAGACAGGCAAGTCATGATTAATAGCAGGGCTGGGAGGAGGCGGGACTGCCAGGACAATATTCCCAGGGCCCTGGCTTACAAGGGACCGAAACTGGAATCAATTTACAGCAGTATTAATGCTGTAAAAAAATAGCAGGGGGTTTCTGCAAAAAATGGTTTATTGCATAATCGTTCCCTGTACACATGCTGGTGTGTACATCTGGCTTTACAACCTCTCCTCTTACTTACATTTTAAATCCATATCCAAAAATGGATTAAACAAAAAAGGCATTTAGCCACATATGGCTGCATTTACTTGTTTCATCCCAAAGTTTTCCTCGGCAGTGGCAGAGTCTTCCCTAAATCAAAAATTCCAACAGATTATCTGCAAATTTTCATTAGCATAAAATCTTCAGTATATATGATAAAAGAAATGTGTTCATTTTCTTAAGAATGTTGTAAACCTCCAAGTGTTTTACAACATTCTTAAGAAAATGAACACATTTCTTTTATCATATATACTGAAGATTTTATGCTAATGAAAATTTGCAGATAATGCAGAAGCTAACTGGGTTAAGGAGGAAAGTGTAGTATAGGGCTTTCTTTAACATTCTGTACCTAGAAACCAACAAAAATTCAGGGTTCTGCTGCTGAGTAGGGTCTTTAGAAATATACATAAAAACTGGTTCCAGCACTGGCAAACAGGTACAATATGAGAAAGCAACCTGTCCCAAAACTTTTGTCTTTTGCCCCATGATTTTCCCTCTTCTAGACATCTTTCTCTACCCAGAAACCATCCTTAATATTTCCAGTGTCCATGCTAGTCATTCTCTGTCCTTCAGTGAGGCCCAGAACAAGCCAGTAGAAGATGGTGTCAGGTTTTGGAGGAATTGACAGCATCAAGAAGCAAACTGAAAATATACCAGCACAGCTGGGTTTGGGTACACACCTGGAGGAAGTCTGGTGTAACAGCAAGTAATAGTTACAAAGATGGAGTGAAAAAGAGAAAGCTAGGCCAGATTCCTTGGACAAGGAAGTACTAGAAGCTCAAAAGGATCTACAGAAGTTACATGCACATCAACAGAATAAAAAAAAAAACATTTATTGGGGAAGGGCATCACCTCAGTTTTCAGTTTTGCCAGGTGAGTCTTTTTTGCTTTATCAGCAGACTGTGACAACAGTTCTTATAAGGCTGTTGCTCTACTTGGGCAGAATATAGTCACCTCACATGGAAATAAGGAAAGCTGCTTCTATCCTGCAGTGGGAAATTGAGTAACAAGATTTTTCAGTGCCACCTGGCCACTGCTGCAGTGTGTGCAATCCCTCCTCATTTTTCCTCCTTAACCCAGTTAGCTTCTGCATTTTCATTGACAGCCAAATGTCAGGTAGGGTCTGCTTTCCTAGTTGTGAATCTTTGTGCTCTGCTGCTGAGTTAGTGCTGGAGTCTCTGGCAAATTGGGCTTTTTTTATACTTATCACTCTTGAGGTCTACAGGTGAGAAGTCCCCTGCAGCTTAGTTATACAGGTTTACTTTATATTGAAAAATCTAGTCTGGGATTTCTTGAAACATTACCTGATTGAGCAGAAGTGCTAGTAAGTCCACAGAGGCAAAACAGGAAATAGCTGAACCTTAACTATGCCACAAGGAAAAAACCTATTTGAAAAAAGGGAATAAAGGCCACATGTAAGACAGAAAAAATCAGGAAGAGAAGATTGAAACAGATAAAGGAAGAGAGAAAGGGACATAAGGGGACCAGGATCAGAATAGCACTGAGGGACAGGGATGATGCTATGCCTTAGTTATTTTTACACAATACACTTAGCAAACCCTTAATTGCTGATAAGTTGTTAAATTATTCCTCTATTTGGAATATTGATCCAGAATTTTATTAAGATTTAAGAGTACTTTATAACATCACCTACTTCCAAATTATTTTGATACTCCCTATTTCAACTACAACAAGCTTAGCATTTGTGAATGTTATGTACCATGCAGTTGCTAAAGCAAGAAATTTTGAGATTTTATGAAGTACAGGTTGTCTGCTTAGTTTACCCTCTTGTGCCTTGGCATTATGGAATAATTTCCCAGCTTAAAAATAATACACTGGCATGACAGGAGCTTTAGTACATGAATACCTCTTTAGTAGGTTGGCTTCCAGGTTTTTTGCATCTCAAAATATTGAATGTGCTTCAAAGCCTCATACATGACGGGAGTACAGTACTATATCAGAATTGCTTACTGTTTGACTTCCTAAAATTCCTCTGGTTTCCATAACTAAATTTATTTTTAAGTCTCCTCTTCTTCTAAGAAGCACAAACCTCTGCAGTGAATCTGCAGTGAATCTGCAGTGAATCTGCATCTTCATTCACAAAAGTCAGAAAGATGCATTCTAACTTCCAACCAACCACTTCTTGATTTTAAATCAAGATTATCATCACAATCTGAGCTCATACTTAGATATCCAGATCCTATATTGATGACAGTCACGGGGAAAAAAAGTAAAGCCTAGTGGGGGAAAGACCCTTTATGAATTCATATTAGATTAAAACAATAGAGGGTATTGGTTAATTAAGGTTCTTTGATAAGCAAAGTTGTTATTGTAGGGCAACAGCCTGTAAATAACCAGAGAGCTCGTGCATGTTTTACAAAGCATTTTTACAAACGTAATAGTGGATGCCAAAAAGAAGCTATCATTTTCTGTTTTGGTCTCAGTTCTTGAATAAGTTGCTTATAACTACACTGAGTGCTACCTTGGCAGTGCAATGTAATTCCCCAAGTCAATTCCCTACCAAAAAGGGATAAGCCCCTGTGCCTGACTATGGCTGTTTATACCCCCTGTATGCCCAGTCCAAAAAACTAATGAACACATGCCTGATGTCAGTCCTGTAAGTGAGCTTATTCACTTCTTTACAGTTAAGCACAGGCTGAAGTCATGGTCTGAGCAAAAATTCATTATCCTAAAAATTGTGTAACAGGAAGTCTAATCTTTTATCATGATTTTTATTTTAGGCAGCTGAGCTAGTAACCAGTGAGTTCTTTGAACAAGGAGACAGAGAAAGATCTGAACTCAAACTCACCCCTTCAGTAAGTTTTTTATAATTTCTGAAATAGTTACTAATTTGAAAAGAGTAAGAAAATATCATTGGGCTCATTCAGAAAAATGAACTGTATTTTGTACGTAAAGAGAAACCTTAGAATAAATAAAAGCTCTGTTCAATAAGCATATACATTTATAACCACATATAAAATAGCTCTCCAGCCAACACAGTCATTTTTGCCCTTTCACAGTCCTTGAGCCCTTTTACCTGTTTTCTGTATCTATTCCTAAGGTTATCCTATCAGTGAAACTTCTAAGCAGCAGGTGTTGGGTTTAATACACAGAATTGAACTTAAAACTCACAGCTACCTATGGAAATCAAAATTGTCAGATTTACTTTATGTTGCAGTTGTATATCTGTGTTATTTAAAATGCATTTCTATAAGTATACGTGTAAATATACTACTGTGGTTGAAGGGATAAAACAGAATTGAGTGGAATAAAGCCAGATGGGCATAAAGTTTCAAACAAGAACTAGGACAGTTTTACTTTCACCAAACAATTAGAAGAGAAAGCCTTATCCAGGTTGAATAACTCAAAATGTTGAGCAGCCATTATCTGGAGGCAACAGAAGGGTAACAGAAAGTATTATAAAGAATTTAACCTGGGAGGAAGAGAGCCAGCCCAGATCCATCACTGTTTTGCTGAGCTGCAAAACCCTATGTGAGAAAAGAGAAAATTCTACTCAAAGATATCTGCTTTACATTCCTACAGGAGGTTACTTACCACCTCAACTCCAACTGTGGAGCATTTATTTTACACTACAGAATTATAAACACAAAACACATTCAGCCTAAAAGTTTCAAACCAGAATTGAAAATAAACAGTTTCTTCTTCATGCCAGGCAAAGCAGTAGGAAGACAGCTGCAAAGATTGATTATGGTTTACAAAGTGTTTTGGTTCTGAGAATTTGTTCATAGCTGCAAAGTGCTGGATGATGTGTCTGTAAAATGCTCCAGTGTAATTAAAGCATGACAGTATTGTTTCCTTCTCAATTCAGGCCATTTTTGATCGGAACAGGAAGCATGAACTACCCAGGTTGCAGCTTGAGTGGATTGATAGCATCTGCATGCCATTGTATGAGGTAATTTTTACTTACTGCTCCTGTAGAGCCCAGAGGAGATTGTTCTTGTCTCTCTAGGGAAGATGAGTTAGCTTTCAGAGCAGCCTTGAAAACTATTTGAACTCTTGTCTTACTTTGACTTTACCAGAAGTCTGAATTCCATGAAGAAATCCTGAACCCTGTCTGTAAATATCTGTAATGTCTGTAAATTCCTCTCTAAGTTATAAAAGCTGATAGGGCAATTGTTGACTTTATTATGTTTGAGACAAACTGATTCTCATCACAGTGAGGTATGGAGCACTAGAGGGACAGTCTCAGTAGGTGCTGTCAAACTTGTCCAAATCTGTGCGATGTGAAAGGAAACTCAAGCCTGAGCCTTTGCACTTTCTTCTGACCCTAAAGGCTTGGCCTAGAGTGCACCTTCCCAAACTGCTAAGGGGCATTCTAGGCCAAGCCTTTAGGGTCAGTGATGAAATAATTTCTTGTTTAACCTGTGCTGTTTAACCCAGAGTTTAGTCTTTTAATGGTGCTTCTGCACAGACTGCCTGGGTGCTTGGCACACGCTGTGTAAAGGCCCAAGTACTCCTTTATTAAGGCTAGAGGTAACCACAGAATCATTAAGGCTGGAAAAGACCTCTAAGATCATTGAGTCCAACCATTAATCTGACACTGCCAGCTCCATATCCCTAAGCAGCACATCTACAGGTTTTTCTAACATTTCTAGGTACAGTGATTCCACCAGTTCCCTGGGCAGCCTGTTCCAATGTTTGACCACCATTTCACAAAGAATTTTTTCCTGTAAGAACAATGCTTCTGCCTTTTTGGATTAAACAGCTTCAGGATTTGACTGAAACCACACAGACTGCCTTATGCCAGCGAAGACTGACTGGCCACTGATATCTGAGAAAACAGGAGGGTGTTCTCATTCAGCATCTTTGGGGAACTGCAACAAGTTCTCCCTGTTCCCACTGCACCCTAAACTGCCTAAGACCTCAAAGCAATGAACGGGTCAGTGACAATACACAGTAATAACAGCTCCCATGTTAACATTAAAATTATCATCTTGTGCCTGAATGTAGCTTCCCTACACACAAATAAAAATGGATTGGCAGTTCCTTACATTTTATAGACCAGATATAAAACCAATATCATACAATAAGGACACAAGAAGGCCCATAAGAAGGACAACGTGCCCTCTCCCCTCTGTACCTTGTGGCATCTGAGGCTGCCACCGTGGAAATAATGAAATGACTACCCAGCAGCAATGGCAATTCCTGTTGTGACATGGAGAGCAGACACTTGTGTAAGGAACAAGCCAGGCTGCTGCTTTGCCAAGAAATCCTATCCCTTTCTAAGGTCAGTCTTCGTCCTGATGAAATAAACTACAGCTACTGCTTTCAAATTAAGACAATTAAGACAAAGCAAGCACGGAATAAGATTATACACCTATATTGTTTAAAAGACCAAGAACATTTTGGACAACATGGGGGAGGGATGATGGGCACTGATCTTGGACAGACACACTTTAACAATAATGTTCCTTTCAATAAAATAGCTCATATTGCAATAGAATGCATATTATACCAGAATTCATTATTTCTAATAGCACCTGTAATCCAAAAATGTACAGTAAAGCAGGAAGAGCTGATAATCAGCCCATCCTCTGCATGAGGAAACTACATCTGAGCACTGAAGCTCTGGTTAGTTAGCTCCATCTTAGCAGGAGATCTCTGGGGAATATATTCACATCTGATTTCCCTGCTTTCCACTGTGTTTGCATCATGCTGTGCAGCCATTAGCCTGCTGCTCAACAACTTCAAAAAGAGACACCATCAAAACTGGAAGTCATAGCAGCACCAGCCTTAGGGGTAAACAGAAAACTTGATGCCACAGTATCACACTGCAGGAGATTCTCTCTTCAGTGTGGAGCCGAGTTTTAATTTTCATATCCAGCTTAATCAAACTTCAGTACAGATATCCCATCAGCAGAGTATTCAGGCATTGTAAATCCACTGTTAAGGGCTGGCTGAACACTACAACTTTGGCCATATCCTAGATTTTGGGTTGCCTTTTTTTTTTACTTTCTTTGAAATTCTTGCCATTGCAGTACATTGCATGAACTACATGTGGGGAGAGAACAGGTTATATCGTTACAAATGCAATATAAAGAGATGCAGTGGCAGCTGATAAATCAGTAAAATATTAGCTGTACTATAGCTCACTACCACAGTGCTTGGAATAACCATGTTTGAAAAAACCTACAAACATTTGACACTTATTTTCCTACCAAAATGACAACATTAAACTCCAGAGAACAAAATAAAGGCTTTTGCATTTCTTTTTTTCCATGCTAGTGATTAGAACTCCTGAATCCACGTGGGATTCTATAGCATGCAGAGCCCCAACAGGAATGCTGTAGGGAATGTGCCAGTCCCCACCAGTGCAGTTGCTAGAGCAGGACCTAATGCTGTGCTCTGTGTTATTTCACACACACACAGCAGAGATGATCCCAGCATCACTGAATGCTGGCAACTCCCATAAAAGTGAGATCAGCAGAGCTCCCTAAAGTTGTGTTTGCTCAAAGTAACTCCCAAGACCAGGCTATTCCTGGCAGCTGAGGACATCTGAAGTATGTATACTGAAGGGACTTCACAGCCCAAACTTCCAGGAGTGGTCTGATACCATCCCAGTGCCTCTCACAGTACCAGAACAAACTGCATCCTCTCTGCAGTCCAAGCTAAGGAACTAGGCTACACCAGAGTGCCTGTGAGGAGTGGTTCACACTTAAAACCATATACAAACTTTGGAGCACATTTTAGTCATGGCTTTTCTAGTGTTATCATTTTCCTCAGTTCTGAAATGTGCTTTGTGGAGATTTGGCTCTATCTGCTCTGCTTTCTGCATTTCCTTAATGTAGCTCAAGACAACTCACATGGAGGTGCAGCAATTCTCCCAAGTAAAGGTTAATGAAGTCTCCTTTATTGGGGAACATGGATCACATCCCTCTGCTTACCTGGCTAGGACTGTCCTTGAGTTTGGCCCCTTTTTGTGAGAAGGGTTACAAGTGACAAGCAAATCACCAAGATCTATGCAACTTCCATTAGCAGTCCTGTCTGACTGCACCTTGGAATACCCATCCACCCAGAAGAAAGAAGGTCAGTGATACACAAAATCTACTACACCATGAGCTACTGTAAAGACTGAAGGTGGATATAGCTATATATATATTTTAAAAATTAATATCTGGAATTATGCAGAGTTTTCCCATATCCAAATGTCTAAATCCGAAACCTTTTGTGCTTGATGTGTAAACCTGACTCTGCTTCTGGCACAAGGTAAGCCACAGCTCTGTCCCTTTGCTCTCTCCCCATCTGCTGCTCAATGTAGGAATGAAGCCACCTCCAATTTCATATCTTAGTAATCAAATCCATTTCCTTCACACTGTGGATCAAAGGTCTGAGAAGATAAAAACATGCCAATTTTTTGTTCATTGCATTTTATTACACTTAGGATATTATAATTTTATTATTTACTTTTTTTGTTACTGTGGTGATCCCAGATCAGAGTATTCTTATGTAACAGTGGAACTTTTGCCTTGAGTAGCAGAACAGCAATCCATTTACACTGAATCTCAGATTTTAGGGGCTTTAGTTACACTTTACTGCATCACATTTGCTCTTCATTCAAAACTGACAGTAAGAAAAGCATTTATCGGTAGAGATGAGAAACAAGCTTATTAGAATAATAATTTCTAAAGAAAAGTGCATTTTTCTGAAACTGTAGAGTATTTAAAACGTACTAATGTAGCTTCAGTATAAAATAATCAATCCCTTGTTTTGTTAGACTATCCTATAAAGAGGAAGTACATGCAACCAAAGCAGAAAATTTGAATCATCCCACTGAAAATAAAACATTATGGCTTCGCCGACAGCTGTGTTAACACAGAGAAAGTATTCTGCACCTATTTATAAATGTTTGTGTAACAGGAAACAGAATTCTGATCATTAAGACAAATTACCTCTCTGACCCTCCAGTAAAGAGATGCTAAAAAGTTTCAATACCAACAGATTTCTCTTCTGGACTCTGTCATTTGTGTCTACCTAAGACAGGATCAGTCACAGATTTTTTCCCAACTCAGATTAGATTTCTCTGTGGGGAGCACACAGAGTGGGAGAGCGAAGATCTTATTCTTTTAAATCATTATATTTCTCACAAATAACATCAAAGCTTCAGCGATCCACATCAAACAAAAGATGCTAACAGAAACCCAGCTCTGTTCAGGGCATTGTTAGGCAGAGACAGTAACACTATGAATAGCAGGGCCAAAGGCCATGCACTCTGCTTCTGGGCAGATAAATACATAGTCAGGTAGTCAGTGACAATGACAGCAGCTATTTAAATTTAAGGGGGATGTCTTTGTGGAAGATAAAGCAGCTCATGGCTTTTACAACTTCTGCGTGCCTGAGATTGCCCTGCTCACCTCTACCTTGGTGCTCCCTTGAACTGCTCCATTTTAGTGCTATTTTTAGAGCTATTCAAGATTTTCTTGGTTATTGAGAACTTCAAGCATATAATAGTATCTACAGAATTGAATTTGCATTACTCCATCCAGGATTCTAGGGGGAACCTGGGAAGAGTAGAAACATTCGGCCTAGCAAGTACTTTAAATGTCTTGAATAGAATGTGGAGGGACACATTCCTGCTTTATCACACTGTTTGAAGTACTTAGAAATAAATGTAATGCTCTGTCTGCAGCTCCAAGAGCTCTGATATGCCTGCCTTCCTACAGAAGATAATGTCTGGCCTTGTAATTAAATCTGTTTGTTTATGATAATGTAGCTGCAAAAGCATCCATTCTGCTTGTAAACTTAGATTAAATGCACAGGGTGTCATAAATGGTAGAGCCTCTACAAAGCACAGAAAAAATACACAGAAATCTTTAACAGTCATGGCTTTCTGTGTTGTAACTTCTCTGGTTCAAGAGCTGACTTTGACACTGAATTGGAAGTACATACACACACTGATTTTTTTTTTTCCAAAGGTATATACTCTACTTGAAATTATTAGACAGGAGATTAACTTCTCCTTTGCAGAGAACATTAAAAAGGTGTTCTTCAACAATCATGCTTACACTGCTATATCCTGATGCAGCCCTTCCTCAGTTACCACTTCTATCCCTTTCCCTCTATCCTTCAATTACAATTTCGCATGATGAAATAATGTATAAGAAATTCAGGGTTTGCACCACTCCTGAGAAGCCCTGCCTGTCCAGAATGGACTGTATGGCATGGCTTAGTCCTTGCCAAGGCAAGAGTCACTGGATGCAGCCAACACAATGACTTCTTCCTTCAGATGTTTCTGTTCTGTCTATACAATTAGAACTGAAAAACTTCTAAAATTATTTAACCAAGAAGACTTTATCTGTATGAACATTTTGGAAATGGTTTTCCACCATTCACCCATACCTGGAATTGTTGATACAAAAGTCAGGGCACTGCTCTTATATTCTAAGTTAGCAACTAGTCAGGGGGCAGGGAACTCACTAGCTGTTCACCATGCACATACATAGACAGTCCATGAAACATGTTCATAAGTTGTTAAGTGCTCTAATTAAAAAAAAAAAGCAACCAAACAAAAACCTAAACCAAAAATAATCAGGACTAAGCTGTTTGGAAAGATCTGTTGGAAGCAATGGAATGGAAACAATTTGATCAGCTCTGTGTTATTCTCATTGAAGCCAGCTTTTCCTTTGTAGCATGTTGAAGGAGGAGGAAGATAACTCAATAGATCCTAAAGAATACCATAAAGATGCACGCTTTTGGCAGGGTTTATTTCTGACATTTGATTTGGACACGGAGAGTGAGAGATAAAGTATTTATGCTTCCTGAGAGTGCCTGGCTGACAAGGATTAGTAAGGCACATCAGCCTGGGATGCAGTTTGTGATACCAGGGACTGAGGCAGATCAAACAGATGTTGGCAGATCAAATTAGTCTCCCTCTCTGTTGAAATCCGGTGGGTAAATATTATCCAAGGAAGAGCAGGTGCAACATATTCTACTGTGTTTGTAAGAAATTTGCTTCAGAGGAAACTTAAGCAGGCTAAATGCCAGTACTGAGGGGAAGTTGGTAGCTAAGGATTATGTTAGGAATAAGGGTTTGGCCCAGAGAAAAGAGTTTTTTGGCACAGTAGAAGGATCTCTCTGTAACCTTGAAGTAGGAACTCAAGTAAATTCAGCACTTTTCTTGCTTTGTTTCTTGTCTACTAGTGATGAATCTAAATGAGGCCACCCAGAATGAATTCTGTGGAACTTTCAGAAAACTCAGATACTATCCCTATATTAAAACTTCTGGTAATGGAACAAGCATTACCAAATTATTTTTCTTACCTATTGCCCTTAATCTGAGCAGCTTTTGTCTGCTACTTTCTTACAAACAGAAAAGGTTAAGAAGAGCTATACAAGAAAGAAAAACCAGGAAAAGAAGAAGAATGATTTTGTTTGCAATTTCCATCTAAGTTCATCACTATTTCACAGTATAATATGAAAAAGCATAATTTTGGTGGTTTCAGAGCAAAGAGTTTTTGTCTGCAACTATCATGAACATCTTTTTACAAAAGGTGCAAGTATCCTGAACCTCTTTTTCCTGAGAACAGGAAGGGTTTCATTTTGCCTTTGAAAATTAGAATATTATTTCTGCTATGATTTTCATTACTTGGTGAGATTATTGATCCAACATTGTATTACAGTCAATGATTTTAAGAATTTACAAGTTTCTCCAAAATGTTTAGAAGAGGCAGCAGAAAGGAGTACTTTTTTCCTTCAGACAAGAGTACTTCAGCTTACTTCTGAGTCATCTTACACCAAAGCAGTCTCAGCTGAAAGGGCAGTTCATCAACAAAGATATTTGGAAGAAGACAGAAAAACAAACATTTCCCATTGACTTCAGTGAAGCTAAGCTTCACTAAAGCCTTTCACCCTAATCTCCGAGAAAAATTGAATCATTCATAATATTATAGTTTCTGTTTCTGTTTTACTTAGAATTATCTGCCCAATGTGTTGTGAAGGACATGGCCGTCATGTATGGAAATGTATATAAAGATCTGAGGAAGCAGATTGAAAAGTTGGCAGATAAGGTAGAAGAGACAGCCAATAGAGGGAACTCAAATTGTACAGCAAATCTGAAAGAAGATGAATGGATAATTTAACAGCCATTCAGTTTTCAAGAAAGACAAAGCACAAACTACATTGCATCAGAAAAGGACTAGAAATGATGATGGATGAAACACTTCAAGTAAGTGTTTAACACAACAGAATCACAGTTGCCTGCAGAATTCCCAGCTGAGGGTAAATTCAAAGAATTAAATTGGCATATGAGACTGATATGATTTGAAGAATTTTTCAAAATCCATTTAATAGCAAGGCAGAAGACATTGATCAGCTGCTTGGTTAAAATGTTGAAAGGAAAGGAGTTAGAAACATTCTGTCTCTCGCATGCTGTAGATGTAGAATGAAAAACCATAAACAGCAGAGCTAAATAAGAAGTTGTTTATGAAATAATAACTCTTCCGAGCAAACCCTTGATTTCATGAAATTGTAATGAACAACAGATGAATCCTTTGCAACTGTAGCAATACATCAGTAGAGCTACTTCAGTTGGTGCCATTCCTTCAGAATCACTCTCCCTTTGGCAGCATAATGTGTGTGATATTGGTCAGAGCACATTTTGCTACCAGGAGCTCTGTACATACTTTCCTCCCTGAAGTACCCAGCACATTTTACCAATGGTTAATCTTAATTTATAATCATCCCTCTGCAGTTTACTTCCAAAGGACTACAGCATTATTCTTGCCAGTGTACCATCACCAGAGAGAAGCTTAACACTAACTCACAGTGGAAGAGCAGAACACTTGTGCATGTATTAGATCCCTTTCCAGTCATAACTGGCTTCCATCCACTAACAATTTCTACAGAGAAGCTAAAAGAAACTCCTGTTTTTTACAAGGGAAATTAGTAATATATTAATTTCTTCTAATTACATTTTTAGGCATCAGAAAAAAATTCCCTGACACAAAATGAAAAAGTAATCCACTAATGCATTATGAACGTGATGACCTGGACCCTTCCTCATTAAGCCCTAAAAGGAATAAACAAAGTTCCTTTCAACCACAAGGAGATTGCAATAATTTTTTATTCATGAACTCAACCCCCTCACAAATACTGTATTTTTTTGCAGAACATAATGATTAAATACAGTCCTGAATAATGAATTAATATACACACACAGTCAAGGGTTCAAAGAAGTTAATCCCTACATCTTCTCTGTATCACTTTATCTTCTGTATTCTACTATGGAAGGTAGAATTCTAGCAGGTTTTTTGGGTTTAGTATATGGACATATATGCAGAAATACTTTTGGGTTTTCTAAACAACTTCCACAAAGTATCTGTATTATGAAGATAAAATCTGTGGATGACTGCAGCACAGGTTCCCCTTTATCTGAACTAATCTGAAGTTCAAGGACTTTCAGATAGATGGTTCACCTCTGCCCTATGTATTCTCATGTGAAAGCCACTTCAGCAAAACTCAGGAGTCCAATTCAGCTTTGCTGTAACTGGTCATGACTCTCTTGACTTCAACAATGCTTCATATGCTTACACCGAGTCTGAATTTATCCCCATGGCTTCTCGGTCACTGGTCCTCCCTTCCAACTAAGAAACTGCCTACATAATAAAAATGATTCATTAGAAACCACTGGGTTCCAAAGTAGAGTGAACACTGAGACCTATAACTTTTTTATATGTGCTCAGTCATAAAAATGAATTTATATGGTCTTATTCCATAAACTCACTTTACAAATATTAGCCCCGCAACCATACTTTCATGAGCTGTAATCTTGTCAAAGCTCATAAGTTAAGCAAGGTCAGAATTGGTCAATATTTGGATGAGAATCTCTGGCAGGGAGGGGGCAAAAAGAAAAGTCATGCAGTGTTTATAAGTTAGGACATATTGTGCTCCTCTTTAAAGAGATTTGGTACTAGTCTTATAATACAACAAAATTTTGTATTTGCTTTAGCAATAGTTTAGCCTCTGACCACATCTATGGTGCATCTTGGCAGTTTCGCCAATATCCTTCCCCAGAGATGAAAGTGACATAGCAGATGAAGTCTTCTTCCCCCCACACCCCACTTAAACTCAGGAAGTTGGTATCCAGAGGTACAAACAAATGCCTCCACTGCTCCCCACCACCCTCTCCCTGAAAGGGTTCATTTCTACTGCTGCTGTTTCTGCATTTTATATGCTTCATCTACCAAAATATACATCTCTATACACAAGGAAAGAAAAAAAAACAAACCAAACCACTCTGCCCTCACATTCTCCCATAAATAGCTTCCTCTGAGTATCTTATGTTCTTCCCCATTTTGTGCTCTTCCTTCAGGCAGCCCTGCCCCTCTCCCAGGTGCACACAATGTAGTCCTGAAGTGCCGTTAAGGAGCTTATATGTAAGTGGAGCTATACCTTGGGAAAGAATGCTGTGGGCAGAGTAGCATACAGTCCCAAAAGACATCTAAATAATTGAAGGTGCTAAGGAAAAGACACTGCTACACAGTAACTTTCTGACAGACAGCTTAGGCACACATCTGAGGTAATACATGGATGCAGAAGGGAACTGCAAACCTCTCTGGCTTTTCCTAATGCTGGAGCAGGCAGTGCCTCCCCCATGCTGTATCACTGCAACTAAGAACAGCTTTTACAGTAAAGGGGATAGAATGGAAAAGGTCACCAATCCTGCACCTACTGCTGTGTAGCAGGGCAGCTGCACTGCAGTGGAAGGACTGCAAGTGAGCAGTGAGGTCCCAGGCCTCGGGGGACAGGAACTCCCCCAGACAGGGCTTCCCTCTCCCCGAGCCCAGCTGCCCACCAGCTCCCAGCCCGCCCGCTGCACCAAGCAGGGATGAGGAACAGGGCGTTCCTGCAGCTACTGAGTTTATGTGGTGATACCCCATGTCAGACAGCTGGTGAAGACCAAGCCTTTTCCTAGGAAGGCAGGTAATAAATAAGGCACTAAGAACCTAGATACCAAATTAGACAGATCATGAGCAAAGCTGTTTGTAAGAGGCATGCATCAAAAATAGTGGCATGGAGGAGCAGTACATCAAGGGGCTCTCATGCAATAAAATGGAAAGCAAAAACTGCAGCCAGGAGATGGAAAACCCTGACAAGGCTACAGCCAAATAAACTTAAAGAGCTTTGGGAATAAATTGGTGGTTTAGTCCGGATCAGGAACAGGTGCGATGAATGTAATTCAGTAAATGGTCCAGACCCTGCCAGAAGGGAGAGAAATGTGTTGCTTTTGAGATAATTTCCCAGAAGCTTCATAAAAGCAAATTGATTGCTGGAGTTTAATAATTAAAACAGGGCCAGATATATCGTAATCAAATGAGTTTTTAATTACATCTCAAGCAGAAATAAAATCCAATTTGTGCACTTTGTATCAGAGAAGCTCTACTGAAATGCTTTGGTAGCTGGAAAAAATAAAATAAAAGCTAATTTCCATAGGAATTATAGTAGTCAGTTTAATTAAAAGACTAGATCAGAATGAAAAAGTCCCAAAGTGAAAGGATACTAAATACAGAAGCAGTGGTTCAAACATCAAATCAATGTCTGAATAAAGACATTTTATAGACCAAGTGCAAAATCTGCACTGTCAAGTATCACTAATCTAAATTAATGTGTAACAAAATAAAGTTTCTTAAAATTACACTATATATTTTGTACGTATTCCATTGAATTAATTGCTGGTGCTATGGTAAAAATTAATATCAAAGACATGGTTTATTCTTTCTTAAATACTCCTTATAATCTATTTCATCAAAGTTAATGTTAGTAGTTAACCATTCTTGTTATTTACCTGGTAACCTCAGTTGCACCTGGGTTATTAGACTCTGATGTCCGCTTAGATCTATAGTTTGAAGAAATATATGTGTATTTACTTACAGATTTAAAATACGTGTACAACTCATAAGATAACAGTGATTACTATAGAGCTGTGGGGGTGCTTCCTGAATCTATTCCCAGCCTACTTGGGCTCCTGGTCCCTGCTGTAGTCGATGCAAAGCTAATTGCTGTAAGCACCTCTAGCACTCACAGCCGTCCTGGCACAGCAGTGACACGGCTGTCTCCTGCCATAAGCCACCACAGATGCCAAGGCCTGGAGGGACAGGCACAGCAGGAGGTCATGCCCAGACCTCTGCAATTGCTCCCTGGCACTAGGCTGGAAAACATCACGGTCTTGTGGTCAGTCTTGGCAAAAAAACAAGGTTACCGAAAGGACACATAGTCGAGAGCTGCGCAGCCACACTGAGACGGAGTCCACAGTCCCACTGAGCTCCAGCTTCTCTGTGCTGCCTGCAGCNGCAATTTGTACTTACAGATACTGGGGCTGACAGGAAGTGAACATCTTCGGGCTTAGAGAGGTTTGAAGTATACTGATTTTTAAACAGAGATTTAACCACCAGGCTGTTTGCTTATATATATATATTTATTATTTATTTACTTA
>VXAX01002640.1:283057-342988 GCA_013399835.1 Leptocoma aspasia
CAGCAGTGACACGGCTGTCTCCTGCCATAAGCCACCACAGATGCCAAGGCCTGGAGGGACAGGCACAGCAGGAGGTCATGCCCAGACCTCTGCAATTGCTCCCTGGCACTAGGCTGGAAAACATCACGGTCTTGTGGTCAGTCTTGGCAAAAAAACAAGGTTACCGAAAGGACACAGACATAGTCGAGAGCTGCGCAGCCACACTGAGACGGAGTCCACAGTCCCACTGAGCTCCAGCTTCTCTGTGCTGCCTGCAGCTGCTATAGGTTCCTGGGTATAGTTTATATATATATATAGTATATATAAAATATATACTATATATGTNAATCTAAGGTGTATATTGGAAAAATGCTTCACAAAAACTTTTTGAAGATACTGGCTGTGCACAGAAAGGATCTGATACATTGCTGTCAAGGGCTGAGTACCTCATGTGCTACCTCTAGACACTGAGCTGGCGGTGGTAATGCAGGTGGCTAATGGTAATGGCAGTGAGCCTTTCAGATGCTTTCAGCTGTTTATAATGCATTGCTGCCCCTCTGTTTTAGACTCTGCCAAATCAGGTTGAAGGAATACACAACAGTCTGAAATAAAGATATAAAAAATGCAGAGTTGTGAGGCATGGTGATGGGAATGTTAAAAATCCTTATCCATTCTATAAAATGAATGCCCATCAGCAGCAAGCAGTGGTCTAGGGGGCAGAGACTGCAATGAACTCTGCCTCTTACCCCAGGCCCAAACTGCAAAATTATCTGCCCAGTCTGGGCCATATTCTAAGGAATAATTTTGAAGTGGATTTGATTCAAGTTCCAGCTTCTTCCTCATGATGTGATTTTTCGTAAGTGCTGAGCATTCATATTTCCTACCAAAGTCAACTGAAATTGCAAGTTTTCAGCACATCTTAAAATCAGGCCATTAACCCTTAATTATCATATAATAGCTCAATTAAAAACCTACCAAGACTTACTTCAAGCCAAGCTCCCATGGCTTGCAAGCTAGCTATAAAAAAAATCCAGTTCTTTAGTGGGGTCTGGGCTCTGGGGACCACTCAAAGCAGTTGCTGTTAAGCCTGGTATTTAAAGCAAAAACTGGTCAACTGCAAAGGTACCTGCTCCCCCTTTCCTTTTGTTTTCTTATCATTTTCTGCACTTTTAGAAGAACAACTTTTGCTGTCTTCTTTGTCCTTTTTGTTTTTTAATCTGGCACCAATCATTTCTTTCCAATGACAAATATATCATTTCCATGCTACAGGAGAAAGCATGCTGCCCAGCTTTCAGCAAAAGCCACTGCTTGCTAATCAGAAAAGCTGCAAAAGAACACTCCTCTGTCCTGAAAGGACACATTACATGACCACTTGGGAGGCAACTGGTTAACCCTCTCCTGACATCCAGTGCTGCTGTTAATTTCTGTCTCTCTTTTATATAGATACAAAACCAAGTTAAGCACTTGTGGTCTTTGGACATAAGCAGGTGCAAAAGGGGAAGGTAAAATAAACCTGTAGCAAAGGTATGCAGGAATTCCATAATTTGGGGATGTATTCAAAGCCTTACGCAAAACAAGTCAGATAGATAAAGAGAACTCAACGGGAACAATAAATCTACCTCCACAGGTATTTACAGATGGGAGTGAGGAGGGTAGGGGCATAGTGCAAATTAAACTCTTTTTTTCTCCTGTTACACCGTGGACTGTCCTTAAAAGTGGATATACTGTCAGTATTTTTTCTCTCATCCTCTTTTTAATCTTCTTCCAGTGTCTAGTGAAGCTGAATGTGAAACTGAAGCCTATGCTGGACTCCGTGGCAGTAAATAGAGGTAAATGGGAGGAGCTGCACCAAAAAAGACTTCCTTCTCAGGCGACATCCTTGTCCTCCTTTTCCTCTAGCTTCACCATGTCTCTCAAAGACATAAATTAAGCCTGCAAATATCAGCGTCACTTTACAATAAGAGCTGTCTGAAAGGTTTTCATAAGCTTAGACCCACCCTTTTTTAAGAAATGCTTTCCCAGACATGCCTAATTGATCAGATATTATCTTGATGGCAGCATAGTTTGCTTTTCCTGGAAGGCTTAGTGGGACTGAACGGAAGCCTGCAGTGGGATTGCGCTGGTATCTGGAGCGACACGGAACACTGAACAGAAGAAGCGTTCATTCAGCTCTGCTACATTTCAACTGCTGCTGTAAAAATCTGTAAAGCTGACAACAGACTGAAATATAAGAACTCGCAGCTTAATAAAATTAATAATACAGAGCAGGACTGGGATGCAAGCTGGCCAATTCATATGCAAGGAGCTGCAGAAAACAGAATAGTGTGTAATTACATTGTTGTTTTGCATCTCTTCAGTACATGTTATGAATCAATTATGCCTGCTTTTGTGATGCTCCTCTCTTACTCTCCCTCCTCTTTTATGCCTGAATGTTCTGAGAAGCCTGCTTTGTATTCTGAAGAAGTATTTTTTTACAACAAAGCTTCTTAGTGATTGATCAGGGCCTTTAGAATTGCCTACCTTTGCTACATTTAAAAACAAACTTTATTATCTTTAAAAACACCAAGCTGTCCCTTCTTCCCTGAGAAATTCATATTAACAGTGCAGCAAATTTCTCAGCAAGAGGAAGTTTGCATAAAGGCAAAATACTGCATGGTAATTTTAGAGTGTTTATTTTTCTTTTAAAAAAATGCTCTTGTAACACATTCTTTTTTTTTTTAATTATAGTGTCGCCTAAGGAAAAGATTAATAGGATTTTTTGAACATAGAATACAAATAAAAAAGGAAATCTGTTGCTTTGTGCTTCAGGTTTATATTATGTTGAAAAGCAGACCATGGATAAGCCTTTCTAGTATAATTTCCAGTTGAAATTAGTATTTTGAAATGGTGGAGAGGTAGAATATCATCACACTGGACTACCCCTTACTCTCTCACAGTTCTTTCAGTGCAATTTCAAGTGCTATTACTACAGGCAGCACAGCACTAGTCAAGGCTCACATGTCGACATCTGTGGTAAAGGTGCCCCTAAATATCTAATCAAATATGATAGGTCACAAAACCAAATGTCTCTCTGTGATGACCCTAGTATTACCTGAAAGTTGGTCTCCTTCCATTAGTGTCGAGCTCACTAATGCAGCAAACCTGTGGTCTGTGATTTGAGGGTGTTTTCTCTGCTGCATGACCAGACACAAGAGGAGTCATTTTGCAGTGCTTATGAGTGCCCATTCATAGGGGGAAAAAAAAAGCCTTTGTACTCCATGAAAAATGGGATTCTAAATATAGGGTTGTCTGGCAGCAGAAATTAAAGCTGAATTCAGCTTAGTTTTACACCTGTGCCAAACTCCATTTACTTCAGTGGAATTACCTTGAACTGGCACCAGCTTAATGGAAATCAGAACCTGGCTCAGCTGACCAGATGCTAAAAGAGCTTTTCTCCTTTCTAAGGAAACTGAGTTGTTAGAGCCTTAGAAAAGCTGACTACATCTGTCTGACAATCAAACAGAAACAACAAATCTGCTGATCCTTTCTTTAAAAGAAATACAACAAAAACAAAAATGCTCTGTGCTTCTAATGTGTGTAGGACAATAGCTGGAAATTCAGCAGCATTGCGAGCCAATCTGTTAGTGCACAACTGAACATCACTCTCTAGCAGAAGGAAGCAGAGAAGGAGCAGAAATGCAAACTGCACAGCAGTGAGTACACACACCAAAGAGAAATGTTTCTGCTGTTCTTTTACCACTTCTTTCTTCTCTGAATAAAGCCAGAGCAGTTTAGTAAGCAGCAAGCCATACAAACCTACAACATGTACTTTATTGGAAAAACAGCTACTAGGAACTGACAGTACTGCTGGCAGGTACACATGGCTTTCCTGAATTTTGATATTGCATACTGCTAAGTATAACATAATTTATAATGCATACCCTACGGCCTCCCCGAAGGTTGAGTCTCCCCTCATTTCCTCTCCTTTTTATTGGCTTCAGTGCACTGTTGCCCATGGCAACAGCCACTGGCAGGGACTCGGCAGCACTGCAGCCTGACACACAGCTGAAGCCCTAACAATGTCAACCATCAATCAAGTGCCTGCTTGTAATTGCCTCCATCTATTTCTCCTGTCTTTTGGTATCTTTGCCATTGTGGGTCAAAATTCAGAAACTGCTGACTAATGTTATGGTTCTGTTCCTCCATCACAAGGAAGAAAATGAGAGCACACGGCTTGATCTTATCAAATTGTTCCCAGGAAAAACGAAGCAACCCTTCTGAAACTGGGGGGCCCAGCAGTGCATCTCAGAACAGCATTTGGTCTCTGAAAGTCATATAGCTCAATCTTAAAAAACACCAACCAGCTAACAAACAAAAACCTTTTCTTCTTTTTTTAAGACTTAGCTTAGGAAACAGCAAAAAAAAAGTGAGAAAAAGATTATTCTTTGTGGAAGCATATAGTACAGTGAAGAAACATTTCAAGTCTATTATATTTTAAGATTGTGGGAAACACTTTTTAGCTACTGCTTATAAACTTGATGATCAGAAATTGTATTTGCTTTTCATTATTTCTGATAGGGAAACAATTTCCCAGTATTTCAGTCAGTTCTGCCAAACTCTCTGAGATATGCACAAGAGACATGATTGTGCAGGTTATTTAACCTCATTCTCTGTCTTTTACTTGCTTCCCTGCCTGCTGAGCAAGGAGAGATTTAAAAAAAAATTTAAATCAGCCTAATTCTGTGAATGATATAAATGTGAATGATTGCCACAAGAGGCAATCAAGGACAAATCAAGAGAGCATGTGGAGAACACAACTGTTACCCAGGACAGAGCTGCTTGGTCTTTCCCTTGAGATGCCCAGCACATCAGCAAAAGACAAGGCACCATTTCTCTGTCCCCAGCTGTAAGTGGAAATCTGGCCTTGAATGAGGCCTCTAGCATTTACAATTCCAGTGCTAAAATTTGATGGGCACGTGGATTGTCCATAGGACACCCAGAGGTGCTTCAGGTTGGTTGTGGCAATGCCTTTTTTCTAGGTGTCCTACTGACTTGTGCCACCTGCAGCCTGAATTCGGTCAGGTTTCTAGACCCATGAACTACAGGCCTTGAAGTCTCACAAGACCCAGGCAGCAGCCTTAATTTTGTCACCAGAAAATGCTCAGGAGAAGATCTGGGTCTTCACCCCCATCCTCAAAGGTAATTCAGGCCAAACAGTAATTTCATTTGGGATTCCCACCTGTGAAACCACTTAGCAAAATCACCCTTTGCTCACAAAAAAATGAAACCCAAATAAAACAATAATTTTAAAAAACCCACTACAAATGTTCTACAATTGAAAAGGCTAATCAGGAAGGACCTTGATATTCAAATCCTGCTTGATTTTGAGCAGGCTTCTGAACTGCAGGTGCATCTGCCCCACCAGCTGGTGGTGAATAACAAGGGTGGGCTTGTCTCCTGCCCTTCTGCCAAAGCCCCTTTCATGTGCTCAGCAAGGAGAAGAGGATGCCCACTGGGTACAGCCCCAATTTTGGCCTCACTCCTGGGAGAGGCATGGGGCAGACAGGCTTTGGTGGAAGAGCTCAGGTGTTGTATGTGCACTCCCTTGGACTGAAGTGCTCCCCTGCAACATGACAATGTGACCCCACCAGAAAACTGAACACTGTTCAAGGCAAGGAGCACCTGGGGAGAGGTTCTCTAGTGGTTGGGACAGAAGAACCTCCCAAGGACAAGATGTCCCAAAGGTGTCTTTGGCCATAAGTCAAGTAGTGAAACCAGACAATTCCCTCCCAGCCTAGGACCTACAGACAAATAAGAACAGCTCCATAATGTGATGGAGATGCAGACTCTGCTTGTCAGGACGTGGTTTTGCTCCTGCTCCAAAGCAGAGCTGCACAAGGTCAGGCAGCAGCAGCTCCCTGAGGTTTAAGCTCAGTGGGTGCCTCATGTGGCAGGCAGGCACAGAACTCTCACACAGCTCTGTCTCAGCCAACCCCTACTATTTACAGGGCCAGGGGTCTTGCCAAGAAGGTCAGCTGTATGTTTTGTAACCACAGCGTAGACAAGTATGTTTCATTCTAGCTCAGGTATTTCTTCAGATGGTGTCCTTGGTACAGCAGCTGCATTTGTCTGGTCTGGTGACCTTGCTAATTGCTCCTTCTTAGAGAGCACTGCAATCTCATAATGTGCCTGTAGTTACCAACAAAGCCAATACTAGTACTCACAAATTATTTTTGAAAACTGCAACCAGCAGTGCCTAATGTCGTTTGTAATATTTAGATGAATTCATTCTAGTGGAAAAACAGGAGTGTTTCAGTCTACAGGCCAAACACTTACTTTCCCTTTATAAAATCAAAATAATTTTAGTTCCTGATAAGTCATTTGTGCATTGAGTGAAATTTTAAAACAGGTTTATTTCAAAGATATATAAAAGATACTAACAGGCATTTCAATGCCTAGAGTGTTATGGGCAAGAAAACATAGAGCAAGAAGGGTTTTTTTAGTGGCTTTTTCAAATGAAGAGTTTTCAAAGAGTAAAATCATGTGAATAGTTTCTAACATGGCAATGAAGTGGGACGTATAATCCGCTGAATTAAGATGCCCCAGAGATTCCCGTTGCTGGAATGTGCCACTGTTGGAATACATCCTGTATATTGACTGTTTTGATTGTTACCTTTCCTTTCTTGGATTACTTTGTATTTAATTATGAATTTTTAATCATGTAGCCCATTACATCTTACAGTTTTCTGGGGAATACCATCATAAACCCTAAACCTTTGCCTGTGGGAGACAGCTGACAAATGCACAGAAATACCATGTGTCTGTTCTAAAGCAAGTGAATCCCAGATATTTGCAAAATATGTAACTAAAAGACTTCTGCATCCTTTTATCTTTTTTGGGGTTTTTTTTTTTTTGTTTTTTTTTTTGCATCTTAAAACCATTACTCTTATTGTTTTGCTTAGTAGATCAAATTATGCTGGTTTAGCTTTCAAAGCATGCTTTTGGAATTAGCAACTTGCCTTTACTGGTCTTTAAAAAGATAAATAACTTTAATGGCTTACTATGATTTTCTTTTATTATTATTATTATTACTTTTCTTTGAAACTTGTTGGGATGGACCAAAGCTGTATCTATTGATTACTGAATCACACAAATAGAAGGTCCTGAAAACATGCGAGACCGAGCGGCCCAGATAGGATTTTTGACACATGACCTTGCAGCACTCCTTCCTGGGGGCAAACCAAACTCCTTCACTGGATGTGCTTGGCATTATTCCAGAATGACCAGAAACCAGATCTGCCTGGTGCCCCTAAGGGAGCTATTCACATGTACAGAAATTACACAGATTATACAGTCTGTGGTTTAGAGCATCACTGGTCAGTAGAAATACCATGGGGGGAAAGAAGTCCTGCCAAAGCACAGTCACACTGTTGAGTAAAAAAAGTTGGAAGTAATTTCTTCTGCCTTTGAAAGCTGCAGGAAAGCTGTCAGACTGTGCCAAGGTACAGACATACTTCCTGCCATCCACCAGCCTTAACCAACTTTGGATCTTGATGGGCTGTACAGGGGATGTTTCATGTTGAAAACGCCCAAGACAGGAAGAAGTTTAATGCTTCCTGCCCTGGGCTACGCGTTTAGCTTAGAGCCTGCTTTTACACCACTTACTGCTTAAGGGAACTATTACACAGCATTTAGAAATAAAGGAGCCGATTTTTACTCTTTATTTCTCCCAGCTGCACGAGATCCCGAAGTGAAGGAAACATTCTGGCCCAGGCAGCGACTTCAGCACGCTGCAGGCCTTTGCGCCAGTTCGGAACCGGCACCGAACACGCCGTGCCAGTGCTCGGGACACGGGCGCAGGGCGGGCACAGAGGACGCGGCTCCGCTGCCGGCACCAGCTCCCACTGGCGGCAGGGCGGCCGCTCAGGCCCGGCCACGGCGGCGCCGCCATTCCCCGCCACACGGCACCGCGCGCGCCGCCGCTTCCGGGGCAGCGCCCGCCCGCACGGGAGCACTTCCGCCCCGGCGGCGCCGTTGCCACGGCAGCGAGGGCTCCGCTTCCGCCGGCCATGGAGGCCGCGCCGGTGCCCGACGGGCAGCACACAGCCGTGGTGTACGGGCTCATCGGCAGCGGGCGCTTCGCGGAGGCGGTGTCGCTGCTGAACCGCGGGCTGCAGAAGAGCTGCCGCTCCCGGGGCTGCCTCTCGCTGCTGGGCTACTGCCACTACCAGCTGCAGGAGTTCGCGGCGGCGGCCGAGTGCTACGAGCAGCTGGTGGCGCTGCACCCGCAGCTGCTCCCGTACCGCCTGTGCCACGCGCAGGCCCTCTACAAGGCCGGGCTGTTCGCCGAGGCCCTGCGCGTCGCCAGCCCGCTGCTGGACGCGCCCGCCTTCCACCGCCGGGCCCTTCGTCTCCAGGCCGCCGTCCATTATGCCCAGGGCGACCTCCCGGCGGCCCAGAGCCTGGTGGAGGAGGAGCTCGCCGGCGCTGCCGATGGCGGCTCCGGAGCGGCCGAGGACCCGTCGGAGCGGGCCGATGCCGAGGTCAACCTGGGCTGCCTGCTGTACCGGCAGGGCCGGCACGAAGAGGCCAGCGGCAAGTTCGCCAGCGCCATGCAAGTGTTGGGGTACTGCCCGGAGCTGTCGTACAACATGGCGCTGTGCTCCTACGCGGCCAAGCAGTACCACGCTGCCCTCAAGTACATATCCGACATCATCAAGCGCGGCATCCACCAGCACCCGGAGCTCAGCGTGGGCATGACCACCGAGGGCATCGACGTCCGCAGCGTGGGCAACACGCTGCTCCTGCACCGCACGGCCCTGGTGGAGGCCTTCAACCTCAAGGCGGCCATTGAGTACCAGCTGCGCAACGTGCGAGCAGCCCAGGAAGCGCTCACGGATATGCCGCCGAGGGCCGAGGAGGAGCTGGATCCGGTCACGCTGCACAACCAAGCGCTCATGAACATGGACAGCCAGCCCACTGATGGGTTTGGGAAGCTGCAGTTTCTTCTCCTGCAGAACCCCTGTCCACCAGAAACTTTTGGTAACTTGCTACTTCTCTATTGCAAGCATCAATACTATGACCTGGCAGCTGATGTGCTGGCAGAGAATGCCCATCTCACCTACAAACTACTCACACCTTATCTGTACAACTTCTTGGATGCCATTATTACTTGTCAAACTGCCCCTGAGGAGGCTTTCCACAAGCTAGATGATTCAGCAGGGACAATGACTGAGCAGCTGAGAAAACTCACAAAACAAGTACAGGAAGCTAGGCAAAATTGGGATGATGAAGCTCTAAAAAAGGCAGTTAATGAGTATGATGATATTCTGGATAAATATGTACCTGTCTTGATGGCCCAGGCAAAGATTTACTGGGACATGAAGAACTACACAATGGTAGAAAAGATCTTCCACAAATCAGTGGAGTTCTGCAAGGAACACGAGGTGTGGAAGCTCAATGTGGCTCACGTGCTCTTCATGCAGGAGAACAAGTATAAAGAGGCTATTAGCTTCTACGAGCCAATAGTTAAAAAGCACTACGACAACATTCTCGATGTCAGTGCCATTGTGTTAGCAAACCTCTGCGTTTCCTACATCCTGACAAGCCAGAATGAGGATGCAGAGGAACTAATGAGGAAGATTGAGAGGGCAGAAGAGCAGCTGTCTTATGATCACCCTGATAAAAATACCTACCATCTTTGCATTGTCAATCTAGTCATTGGTACCCTCTACTGCGTGAAGGGAAACTATGACTTCGGTATTTCAAGGATCATTAAAAGCCTGGAGCCATATAACAAAAAACTGAGCACAGACACGTGGTACTACGCTAAGCGGTGTTTCCTGTCCTTGCTGGAGAACACGTCCAAGCACATGATCATGCTGCGTGACAGTGTGATTCAGGAGTGCCTGCAGTTTCTGAAGCAATGTGAACAGTATGGAAGAAACATCCCAGCTGTCATTGAGCACCCCCTCGAAGAGAGTGGGATGCACAGTGGGAAAAACACAGTCACCTATGAAGCCAGGGTTTTGAGGGCACTGATGTATAAGGTCACTGGGTGGGGTGAGTAGATGTTGTTATCGTACAGCAGAAATGAGAACTTTGTTCTTTTCGTGTGCTTGTGAGGTAATGCTAACCCTCACAAAAATCTCTAAAGAGTTTTTGCTGTATTTTAACAACGTTCAGTAGAAAATAGAATATTTTCATGAAATTAAGTTGTACCAGATAACTAGGAGCATTCTCAGTAACCAGTCATAATAAATAAAACTTAAGATGTGTTGCCCAGGAATGTCATTATAGAAATACCATAGAGTTTTCACCTGTAAGATAATATTTATCCTTCTGAAAATTTGATCAAGTTTCTTTTCATTGGTTGACATCTGAAAAAAAATTTGTTATCTGTCTATTCTAGGACAGAATTTGAAGAAACTTGTTTTCGTTCTCTAGTTTGTGCCTATGTGTGAAACGTTTCTTTCTTTTGTTTTTTCTAAGGTATTTTTAATATGTTGCAGATCGTGTCAATAGTATATTTAAAGACAAGAAATGGCTTTTATTAAAAAATCAGTTCTACAAACATAAACATTTCCTTTTGCTAATTCATTAATAATGCATGAGTGTTCTACCAAATCCTATAACTAATACAGGGACCAGGAATAAATTCCAGGAAGGTTCTATTAGGATGATACCTCAGTTTAGATCTGCCTTTGAAATAAAATTTGTTATGACAGCTGGCTTCAGAGACACTGCTCAGTGCTGCCCCTCAGAGTCCCGGTGCCCACACCATCTGGGTGGCAGCTGTTGCCCTGCAAACCTGTTTGGTAGCAAGGGCCTACACAGTAATTCAGTCCTCCGTGTGCAGCCCCTCCAATCCAAATACTATTCTTAAAACATTCTCTGGAAAGAGACCCGTGAATGTGAAATTATATTATTTTTCATTTTTCCTAAAGAAAAACCCATTGTAACTTCCATTTCATGCAAGGCTTACAACCTGTACCTTTGGGTAAAAGAAATCTGCTTCTCAGTTTCCTCCTTGTGTTACTGTCTTCCTGCACCTCTCAACACTTCTCCAAAACCCTTTTTATTTGCTTAATTCCTTTACTTGACATTTCCTTCACCCTGGCATCAGTCAGTGTATTTTCTCAACAGTCTTCCCATCCCTTTTCAAACATATGTGTTCTACAGTGAAGTGCAACCAAAATGCTTTCCAGTGTTTTTGTGCAGTCTGGTTCTCTGCTCCATGGCTGCTCTCCTTTTTGTGTATTCTGCCCTTTGAAGCAATGTGTGAGTTGAAGTTTTTAAAATAAGGATCAAAAATCCGTGGCTTTATTATTTGCTTACCTTTGATACTGGCTCCCTGAAGAGCTGTCCTGAGGGAATTTTGGAATCAGTCTGCATGTCCCTCAGAATCCAGTTTCTATGCTGTGGTTTACCTGGAAAGAAAGAGAACAGCATTTTTGAAGTTTTGAAGCTATTTTAAAGGAATAGAATAATTAATTCTTCCAGAGAGTTAATGTATATAGGAACTGTACAGGCCTACAACCATTTCAACACAGAGAAAATCAACTCTTGTCTGCTGAGGGAGAAACCTGTCAGGGCTGAGCATATCATGTGCGACTAAAGGAAATGCTGTGGGTTAGGTAATGCTACAGTTTACCCTAAACGTCTGTAACAGTAAATTAAAATCAAATTTAGCAGTGTTAAGAATGGAAAAATGTTCTAGAGAGACTAGAGAGCAGACAGGAGATGCAGCAAGGTGTCCTATAGAGGCCTCCATAGCTCATCACTAGGCCATTAAGCCCCTGATTATTGTGATATTAAATATTTCCCACAACTGTTTCCCCATGGGGAGACCTGTGATTTCAAATTTTGTTCACCTCCATGAAGCACAGCAGCAGGTTGTAAAGCATGTCTCTAATTTACAGTGCAGTTGTATTATATATTATGCAGCATAAACAGCATGACCTTTAAAAAAAAAGTTTTTAAAAAGTCACACCACATAACAGCATCTGAAGTGCAGTAACAGGCAATGCCCTTTATTTAATATTCATTGTGCGTTTTGTGTAAAAGTCACTGGACATTTAAAAAAAAATTCACTTTGCAGATTCATGCCCGTGCAAATGTTGAATGCCCTCTAATGGAGAGCAGTTCAGATCCTGATATGCTCTTGGTTTTCCATACAGCCAAAGTGTGGCTTTCATGAGGACAGTGCTGCCAGGATTTGCAGCCCCAGGTGCTTCATCACTTCCTTGCCTCCCGTGCCCACAGGGGTGCACTGTGAACAGGCAGAGGCAGCAGGGCCCGCGGGCTCTGGCACATGCTGCCCGCTGCAGCCAAGGCACCGGCTCCTTGGCCACAGGCTGGGGAGAGAGATGAGCCATGCTCCCAGTGGAAAAAATGTCCCCAAAAAAGGCTGCGGAATTCTGCAAGCTGTGGCTGTTTTAGAAGATATGGCTAGAGGGCAGTCGGCATGCCTGGAATTTGCTTCATCCTGTTACATCACAACAAAAGTACCAAGAGAAGCATTTTTCCTGTTCTTCCCTTTTCCTGCTGTTTTTGTGTGCTTTTCCTCAAGGAGTATGCTGTACCCACAGACAACCCAGGGCTTCTGAGCAGGTTGGGTGATGCTGAACACAAGGACCTCAAAGTAGAGAGGCCTTTGCTGCTGAAAGAAGAGGGAGAAGTGGCAGAGCTGAGGTACCACAGGAGGAGGAGGCCTGGGACAGGCACTTCCTCCTCTGCTGCATCAAGAGATGCTTCTGCATGGAGTCTCCATTCCAGCAGCATTTCCTACCCTGGCCTCTTCCTCAGCAGTAGCACCCAACCTCCCCATGGCAGTGCCATGCTGGAGCAGACGCCCTTGCACTCATTTTGTCCTGGAGAGCTGCCTACCCAGGCGCTCTGTGCCCAGAACTGGGGCCTGCGCTCATGTGGCTGACAACTTCTGCAGCGTAGGACTGTTACTTCCTCCAGTGGCAAGCACACGTTTATAGCATCTCCCACTGCAGAGCACTTTGGTCATGAAAAATATATAAATGTTACAACCACTTTTATTACCGTCTTTATACCACATTTAATGTTATCACTGTGTGACTTACACACAAAATACATTTTTAAAGGAAAGCACATACATTTTTATTTAGAGTGAAAGGAACATAGCAAGTAACAGTTTATGCTCCCTATACATATAGTAAAATCTACCTAAATTAATGCCCTAAGCCAGAAGAGTCCTTTTATTCCAAAAAAATATCAAAAACACTACCCAGAAACATCTGACCATATTCCCAGGGCCTGCAATGGGCAAACAGCTGCAGATAAGCTCAGATTCCTAAGAGCCTCTGTTGGTTTGTGGGGTTTTTTTTTTTTTTTTTTTTTTTTTTTTTTTTTTTTAATTGGGAGCAAGGGGAAAGAAGCCCTCTGTTGCAGCATCAGTGTCTGAAAGGTGAGCAGCACAAAATGCTTCCCATGTACATCACCACCATAGCAAGGCCAGTCTTCAGGATTTTAATTGCACTAATAGTCTCTTTTGCATCTTGTCCTTACAGGACATCTTGTGAAATGTTCTTGTCCTCATAACTTGCAAGGGCTTGACACCCATGTTGCAGGTAACAAACTGTGTTGTACTGCAGTGGACACATCTTTTGTGTATTCTGCCCTGTGCAGCACACATTGCACGAGCAAAGGCCTCAGACCAGTGTTCTGACAGCAGCCCACCTGCACTGGCAGGAGCAGGAGAGGCACAGAGGGCCTGAGATACAAGTTACTTCATGCCCCACCTTGGATCCCCTTGGTGCTCAAATCTCCACCAAATGTCTACTGACACCATCAGCACAACACAGGTAGTGAATGCCAGGGACCCTTGTATTCAGCTCCACAGTCAGAGCTGATAAAAAAATTTCTGTAATCAAGGGGTGGCTGACTTTATGGTAAGACAGAGATAAAAGGTGAGACAGCAGAGTCTTCCTATACAGTGCTGGGAGGAAGACGATGACTGTCTTCCTTGGGAAAGTTGTGCATACTTCTAGTGGGTAAGCAAGCCCCTTCTACAACATCTTACTGACAAATCCTATTTTAAAAGCCTGAGTTCGAAACTTCCACAAATCCATATTGGCTTTAGCTTCCAGCAAAGGCAGAAGAGTTTAGACTCTTCTGAAAGATTCAGATTTGGAATACTGATGTGATAATATGGCTGTGTGGGCTGAAAGATAAGCACTGAAAGATCCATCCCCTTCTCTCCCTCAGGCTTCTCTTCCTTTATTTGTCTTTAACCTTTCAGTAAATGAAATACTTCTATATTTTGGGACTCTGCTAAAACCTGCTGTCATCTTAAGGAGTGGGTATGGCCAGGACAAAGTGCATCTTCTTCATGTTTTCGAAGGAAGCGTACATGCACCTCATTTAGACAACCTGTTCTACACAAAGAAACAGTTTCTAAATGGAGTAAAAGAGGCTTTAACTACTGACAAACTTCTAGGCTCTATTTTCAGCAAAGCATTTCTTTTTTTTTGGCTGATGCTGTTCCATTAAGTAAAAAAATTGAGATATTTGGACTCATTTTCCTAAAAACCTTTTGATTAGCATAATTTTCCTAGATCTTGTCTGGATTTAAACTAATAAAGCCTTAGAGCAGGCCTTGCCAAACCAAACCAAACAGTCCAGAATATTTCTATTTTTGAAGAGCTTCCCCTGAATTCACTATAGTTTATAGTCCAAACTGCAGGCCAGGAAAACCAATAAAAAAGTTCACATTGACTTCAATGAGTCTTAAATTGGCACCTTAGAAAATACCCATTTTCACAGACTACTATTTCAAACCATCCAAGCACAGCTTCTGGAAAGTACTGGAATGCTACAACCCCAGTCATATTCCATGACAAAACCCCTTGCTTCTACCCACTTAAAATGCTGCTTAGAAATCAGCTAACCCCATGTTTCCCATGGCGCAGCTGCTGCACATTAAGAAAACATCACTGTTGCACAAGGAGAAGCAGAAGTTGGCAGGGGATTCTGATCCTTCACCTGGACCTGGCCAGGCACAGCCTCCGCCGGCAAGCGCGGAGCCGCCGCGGCTCTGAGCACCGGGCTGAGCGCTGCCAACCACCTGGCATAGGATAGCCCTGCCGCGCAGCCCCAGCCCCGGGAGACACCCGTGTCCCCACAGCCACCCTACCAGGAACGGCTCGGAAAGGGAAATCCAAAACACAATTGCCACATTTTCTCGGGAACATGGGAATCATCACTCGGCATCACAAACTTTTAAACTCCCCGGGGTGAATGTATGCACTGGCTCTGAACGGTCTGAGCCTTTCATGGCTTTTTTGTCCTCTCCTATGCACAGTCATCCACCTCCCTGCATTTCAGCCTTTCTTGCTGCTTACCTTCTCCTTTCCCCCAGCTCTGCCCCTAGGACCCTTTCCAGCCTGTGTCACGAGAAGGGAACAGGTTGACGAACAGCTTTTTATGAGTCGGTTTTATTTTATAGCTCTCTTTCCCGTGGGAGAGGGCAGAGGGAGCTGGCTAACACTCAGATCCTGTTGGGTTGTACTGTTTACTAACAGCCGTTTTCCAAATTAAAATTAGCACAGCTCGGATTTTTCTGAGCTGCACTTCTCTGGTGCCTCACAGAGTTCTTTGTGTGCCCCTCGGCTGATTCACGGCCGGCAAACAGGAACGCGAGAGCTCGACACGGCGTGTCGGATTTTCTTGCTCTGTCAATAGTATTTATCACTGCGGCTCCCACGCGGAGCAGGAGGAGATGGAGAAGCACCATCAGCGCTGAGGGACGGGGCATTCAGAGCGCACATAAATCCTTTGCTCTTCCCCTGCTGAGCAGCTCAAGGCGCTCGGCGTTTTTACAGCGTCGAGCGCCACACGCTCTGATGGCCGGCCCGGCAGCAAAGGCGCAGCCAGCACACCGACAGCCCCGCGCCGCTGTCGCGGGTGCGGAGACACAGAATTCCCCGAGGAAGCACCAGGAGCCGGGTCCCGGTTCAGCGGGAGCCGCGCCCCGGGTGACCCTTGCGGCGGGGCCGGGCNACGGGCAGGGAGCCGGAACGGGAACGGGCCGTGCCGCCGGCGCAGGGCCGCTCCCGACACGAAGGGGAGCGGAACCCAGCGCTTCCCAGCCCACCGTAGAGCTCCCTGCGTCTCATGGCTGGGGAGAAGGAACGTCCCAACCGAGCGGTGAAAGGCAGCATCCCTGCTCCCTCGAACCCGGCGCTGGCCTGCCCTCGGCCCTCCAGGAAATCCCTACTGCTCTTTCCCCGCGTTTAGGAGGAGCAAGGCCATGCACGGCCCAGCAGAGAGGCGCTTGTGCTGCCTCTCAGCATCAGCAGGACAGCAATCTTGGGTACCAGTGTCTCAGCTCAGGTATGCAGGCAGTGCCATGCACCACCGCAGCCTCCTGCTCCCCTCTAGCACCTTACAGGGACTGCACATTGGAGAGGAACCTGCCCTTAAGTAGCAGTCTGACCTCTAGGCAGGTTTTTGTTCGGTCCCGTGCACACCTGACCCCACCAGAGTGTCCCAGACTTGTGCCGGTGGCGCCGCGGGGAGCGTTTGTTCACACACGGCAGCACCGCCCCATCCGCCTCTGCTGAGCCGCGCAATTGTGTGCAAGGCAGGAACCACCCTCCCCTTAGAGATGGGGAGCAGCCACGGCTTTACCCGGCATAACCCGGGCCGCCTCATTTTCTGCCTCTCAGCCTGAGTAAGAATGTATCAGGGCTTCGGAAGGCATGAAATGCTGTTAACAAGACGCTGTAGCAGTGAAACAGTCAACAGACTATAAAGCTGTTAGAGCGGGATGGCGTCTCTGTGGAGGGAGGTGCGGGAGCCCTGCCCTCTGCCTTTGTGCTCCATCCAGGGCAGAACGCGTAGAGACGCCTCCCTGATCTTGTGAAATGCCTGCCAGCGAGCATGTGTAATGTACTGTGAAATTTTTGTGACTTGCTAGGTTATAAAGCTGGTTATAGGAGAATTTAATAAAAAAAAGGAAACCAGTTTATCTCTTTCTGATAATTTCTCCATGGCTTTAGGGTCTCATTCTAGCTTCCTCTCCATGCCTGGAGAGGTGATCCTAATATTCAGGATAAAATGTACAGATTCTCTGAAGGGAACTTGAAAGAAATTCTCTGCTTCAGATTCAAACCTGACAGTATATATCACATCAGGGGATCCCTTTTATCAGCAGGATATTCAGAAGGGATGAATGATTTACTCACATAATCTCTTAAACCTTCCACTTGCAGAGTCTGAGATAGAATTTATAGCATTTTTATCATTTGTGCCCAAAAAAACCCAGTAAAATTCCTCTACGAAATCTGAAACCCTACTCACTGATTTTCTAGCTGATGAAATTTCAAAGAAACATGTTTTCCCGTGATAGAGTAATAGCAGGCCTTTGCCTTGGCTTTGGTGTTTTCTCATGTTAGAGATCAGATAATTCCTCCCTAGGGAGACACATTAAATAGAAACCTCCCATCTTCTGCAATGGAAAACACTGAGGATGTGTATTAACCTCCCGTAATTTAAGACTGTACCATGTTTTGCAGAATTCTTTTCTCTGATTTCCATTTTTCAATCAGATGCATATTTACACAAGAAAGCTAAACAACCAATGCTTTCATTCTGAGTTTTAACCTAAGTAATTAGCCTTGCTTCTGGATGATGAGGAAAGCAACTTATGTGACAACACTTGCATAATATTTCTGCCATGAAATTACTGCAGAAATGTAAACCAAAAATGGGCTGTGACATATTTCTCTTCCTAAAATATTTTTCCTGCCTGATATGTTCTCCCTTTTTCTGATGAAAATATAAACTGGATTGAGTCCAGCTTGTTTGTCCTGTTGTACCAAGAGTGCTATCATATTTTTTATTCTTCTAAAGTAATTCTTTAATTAAACTGGTGGAAATGAGCCCAGAATGAGAACACAAAACAGATCATCACCTCATTTGCTAACACTGTCATTCTGTTTGTTGTTTGAAGCCAGAACCATCAAGTCTTAATCTGGGCTGATACAAATAAATATGTAATAATGCCAATAACTGTTTCTTTATTTGAACTTAAGAGGTTCCAGGGGCAGGAAGCAAATGAGCATGACTGGATTGGTAATCAGCACATTGGAAACAACCAGAAGTACAAACCAGAGCTACAAAAACTGAGATTTCATTTTAGCTGTTGGTGAATGCATGCTCACCCCTTAGAAGGGGTTGCTGGCTATGAACTAATCTCCAGAAGGTTGTCTGCAAACAGGGATGCAATTCTGGTAAGGACTTCCCACCTCAGACCACATTTCTATCAAGCCCGCAGGGGGCCCCTCACCCCTACTTTTCTGCCTTACAGAGCTCCTGCACAAGCTGGGGGTTTGCTCGGTGACACCACTGAGCTCCACCAGGCAGGGTCCTCACTGAGTTCTAATTGTGCTCATGCTCACCTAGTGCAAGCCCCAGTAATTCCACGCAGTTCACCAAAACAGAGTCAAATTTGCACCAGCATAAGTGACAGCAGGATTTGGCCCTGTGGAACAGGGTCTGTAAGGCCAGATCCTCCATGGGTATAAGTTAATTTGGCTCAGTTTGCATTTGCAGTGCCAAATTTACTTCTTTCCATTTAGTATGTGGCCAAAGGTCAAGTTAAGAAAATATTTCACTGTCATAATTATTCCCATGAAATCCAGAGCAGTTTGTATTTGGCAGCCAATGTCATTTCCCATGCTTTAAGAAGCTGGCATTAATTTCCTGACACTGAACAAAGACAGATTCATTTACCCATTTTCCTGCCTGCCATTTTCTTCACCTTGCATGTCTGAATCCCTGCAATCTGATGCAGTCCTGGAGGAGCCTTCCTGGGCTCTACTATAGCACTAGCCATAACCGTATCTCCATTTAGTGAGGATTTGTGCTGGATTCCATTCAGGGGGAGTTCTACTTTAAACCTGGGGAGTAAGCCTGTCAACTTTGCGTCCCAAGGGCTCTTTGCTGCTGCATTTTCTTCCCGAGAGCCTGCCCATCGTCATGAGAGTGCAGAGGCGGGGATCTCACAGGAGGGTGATTCCAAGGCTGTCGCTGTGTGTCAGTAGCCCTGCAGCTGGATAACGCTGTGTGCTGAGCAGCCCTGGGGAGCAGCTTAGTGCTTCTGACACGGACCCTCCAGCACCTTCCCTCTCCCAGCATCCTGTGTTTGCAGCAAAGCTCCCAGGGAGGAGCACTCTGCCATTTTTCCCGTCTGAAATGGATCCCAGACTGGGAGCAGCCAAGCAGGAGCACTGACGGCAGCAAGGGCACTGGGATGGAATAAAGTCTTTAAGGGCTGCAGGAGAGCCAGGGTGCACTTCTCTGCCTCCAAGGGAGTGAGCTTGGGCTTTGCCTGCAAATGCGGTTGCAAACAGCCACCCCCTTCCTTTTTCAGAGAAATATTTCAGTCTGTGACATGTAGCTAATATACTCAGCTGATGCTGGCTTGCCTGGCTCCCCTGAAGCTATGAATATTTATACTAGCTAAGTACCAGCATACATTTCATATCCTTCTGATTATTGCTTACAGCTATTCCTGTTTGTTTTCCCATAGTACTCAGAAGGCTGAATACCTTTTTCATGCAGCATATTTTCGCCATCATTTTTTCCCCTGTAGGTTTCTTCAGATTTACACATTTTGAGTTCCCATCACAGCTTCACATTCATTTAAATTGGGCAGTGGCAAAATTACCTAAAGTGCATTTGTCCCACCCTGACACACAAAAACCATGTCATTCCTCTCTGCTCCCCGCACAAAAAAAAAAAAAAAAGAATTCTAGCCAGATAATTCTGCACATCCATGGCAACAACATAGGCATGGAAACAGCAGGGTGGACCCTCCCACACCCTGGCCAGTGCTGCAGGATTTCAGTAAATTTTCCCATTTCTCAGGATATTAAGTTTGACTGCAAGGAAATCCAGACATCATGTAATCTCAGTGCAGCTTTGGAGCTAATAAAGACACATAAAACATGCCACAGCCTGGAAGCTTGCTCAGAGGGGCATGTGTAGGTTTTGAAATGAGGACAAGTACAGCACGGGTGCAACAGGACACAAAGAGCGAAGAAGGAAGATTCTAATGTAGATAACATAAGGAGGCACAGCCTGTTGGAAACATACAAATTTTCATAAGCAGGGAAGGCCATCTCAGGTTTGGATCACAGGGTTGCCACACTGTGGCAGCTCAGCCACTGGTGCATGTGTGGTCCCCTCCACTCCTGGGTCCTCCAGAAGGGATCATCCATGGCAGGGACACACTCAGAGGTGCCTTGAGAAAATGGCCCCAGTGCAGTGAGCAGCAGCTCTTCTCCCTCCCCCTGGGATAGGGAAGTGGGACCTGAACCATGCTGGCACCAAGGCTGGGTTCTGACCACAGAAGTGGCTTTAAGGATCATCACACCCCCTCTGCCATTTCACTCACTAGCCCAAGGTCAGGGGAGAAGCAACTGTGGATGAAGCAAGAGAGCCCTCAGGCCAAGATCTGCATGGCACGTAGGCACCTGAGCTTCACTGTTTCAGCAGGAGGTTCCCAAATGCCCATGGGAATCTGTGCCTTAGGATCTGGCATGCTGAGACAGCACCTCAAAGCGCCCACCTGCGCTGGGGCTACATCGCTGCAATTGCAAGGTTGCTCACCCCTGTGCAGAGCAAGGAGCTGGCCAGGCTGTGGCTCCTGGGCCAGCAGCACCCCGATGCCTGCAGAGCAGCCCCTCACCTCCCGCTTTGGGCCTTGCAAATGAAATGCTGAGCTTACTGGGATGTTGCCAGCACATTTTTAAATAGTTCAGTTTATTGTCCATCTTAAACCCCCTCTTCTTCAATCCTTCAGCTTTGGGTTTGAAAACAGGTGCTGTCATGAAACATGAACTGGGATTTGTTTATTCCCACATCTGCTCTGCTGTTATATGCAACACTAGAGCCAATCTCATCAAATCCATGACCACAACTTTGTGGCAGCAAAGCATTGAGGCAAAACACACAGGGATGAGGAGAAGCATGGTTTCTGTCACACAACCTAAGCTCATGACACACAAGAGCACTTCTGTAGATGCTCAGGAAGCATAAGATGGTCTCAGCACACAGCTTGGGTGGACACTGAATCTGAGATGGAACTGTATGTGAGACACAACACTCCCTGGGCATGGGCTGGTGGAAAGACACAGGGGTGAGAGGAGAACAAGCCTTGCAAGCCAGCAAGACAAAATCCAGAGAATGGTACAGGCACTCTGGGTGGCTGGGATTTCCCTTGACTTTAGCAATGCTTGTACAACTTGTCATGTCAGGACAGCCTCCCATACATATCTGGTCTCAGCAACATTTTAATTGCTTTTGAGGAGATTTTTTAATTGGTATAGCTTTCATCATGCAGCAATGGACACCCACCTCAGTTTTTATAGGGCCATTACAGCAGAAGCTGACAGAGGTGCTGAGAAACCTCATAATTTTAAAAGAGTTTTGTAAGTTTCATACCTCAGGGTAAATTTTACATTTTCTGTCTTCATTTGCAGTAAATAAATTTATTATCCCTTGCCTCACCCTGTACTTGGTCACTGATAGGAGCTTCTTGTGTCCCTCCTCTCCAGGAGGAAGTTCCCAGCTGGACATAGGCAATGATATGCTGGTTTAGATAAGAAAAATGGGTGCAGAGTGTATAATTCAGCTCTGAATCATGACGTCTTAAGGGTTTAGAGAGGAAATCTAATTGACACATATGAGTGTTCAGGAGTTAAAACCACGTGGTGGGGGCTGTCTGGTGATTTTGCAGAGCTGCTGGCAGGAGCCGGGCTGAGGGAAATCCCCCTGGTGATTTGTAGTTTTGGAGAAGGAGGACCAGAGCTGCTGAACTGCCAGGAATTTGATTTCTGGCCACAGCTGTTTATTCCATCTAGTAGTGTTCCCTCTCACAAGGCAAACCCACACCTTCTGAAGAGGCTATAACACGCACTGCTTATTTTTACCACATCACAGAAACATCTGACTTGGCTCTCCTCCTGTATTTTTAATGCTTGCCAGTTCTAACACTTCAGATATAAAACTTGCAGATCATCCTCTGCCTAGCTTTTGGGTTTCAGTTTGGTTTTTCCCCTAGCAATGGGACTTGCCCCAAAGTATTTCTGAGGAGAGCAACTCTCATTTTTACAAACGAGAAGTCCTTGGCTCTGTATGATATATGCCCTAGTTAAAGTAAACAATAATGTTCATATTTTCCCGTAGGCTGCATCAGAGCACTGGTCAACCATTCAGTAAGTAGCCCATATTTCTTATTGCAATTTATGGCCTCGAGATGGACAGGAGCTAATGCAAATGTCCTGGGCTTTTGTGAGGGATGGTGCAGAGCACATAATGGCTTTGTAGTTACAAATGCTGAGCAGATACACAGTTCACTGATCTGTTAAGCACTTTTGAGATCATGCAGTGTGTAAAAAAAATACTATGTACTTGTAAATGTCAAGAGGAGTTACTGATATTTATAGAAAAGAAACTGTTTTACTACTTCCAGTTCTGTGGAGCAAATATGCTGTATACTTTAGGGTTCAGCTCCATCAGTCCAGTAGCTTCCGTGTGGATCGGATTTTTAAGGTCATAAATTGATTGAGGTGACCCCAGCAATTCAGCCCCATGCCTGGGTCACTGAAAGCCCAAGGAAAGGCAAGTGACATTTAGCAGTGGGAAAACAAGCAAAGCAAAGCAAAGGGAATATGGAGGTTTGTAATATGACAATAAAAAAAAAGGCATGTGCATTTCATCAGCTGGATTTCACAAAGAGCTTGATCTTGCAGGCTGTCCTTTGCAAAATATGCATGGGTGTAGGAATTTAGAACACCAAAGAGCTCACTAACAGGACTTGCCAAACAGAGAATAAAGGCAAGCAAGAAAAGAAGGAATCAAGTCTGACGATAAACACAATATTCTGGAAATTACAACTCTAATTTAATGCACCACATGGAAGGCTTTGCATTTTAATTTATCAGTTTCTTTTTAATTGACCAGATTAATTATTTCTACCTTGCCATTTGGCAGGTAGGTCACTGTTCTTTTTCACAGCATTAATGAACTAATTCAGTTTTTCCCCCTGTAATTAAAAGTGCTAGTTACAGAGACCACATTTATAAATTGGCTTGGCGCACAATAAAATTTACTCTTTATTAAAAAAAAAAATAACATCATTTCCCATGTCAAAAGGGATTTCTTTTCTTTGTATTTCTCCACCAGCAAAACCATGACTAGAGAAAAATCCCCTCAACACTGTAGTTTTCAATCAGTAAAAAAAAATGGGTAAAATAAGATTACCAGTGAACTCCTAAATATCCACAAGTCTCCCTTGGGCACACCATGCTCAAGTAGAAATGTGAAAACAATTGAAGACTCGCATTACCCATGTCTTATGCTCTAATCAAGGGCTCCCAGGATCAGGTCAAAAAGCCAGACTGGGCAGGATCCTGCTGTGTCAGCCCAGTTGCTCATTTTGAGAGAGGCTGGAGGAACATCAACACTTGTTCATTGCAACCAGTACTAGTCAAACTCACTGGGGTGGGCTGATCTGGGGGCTGCCACACCTTCAAAAGCTCATCTTAATTCTTAACTTACCCTCTCAAATTACTATTTGTACTTTTCCTGTCTTTAAATGTCATAAGCCCATGAGCTCACCTAATGGAGCCCAGTTCAGGTATAGGCTGGATCTCACTGGTTGTACCGGCTAAAAATACACAGGATAAGACAGGAAAACTGGAGAAAGGGGAAGAAGCAGAGGGCTTTGTATATGAATAGGGCTGGACAGATATTACAAACAGCTGCCTGAAAACATTTTTTTGTATTTCTAATGAATTCACTACAGCCTGGCTGAAGGCTTTCTGTTTTGATGTTAGGCTCTTCTGAGTAGCAAATTTAGCTGTCTAAAAGACACCTAGAAATTGCATTTGAGAGCCAAGTCCACAGGTAAACCTCATATCAACACCTTGTGCCACCATTCTGACATCTTCTCATGTTTGTGCTGGCACTGAAAATACCTGAATTTGTCCAGTCAGAGATTGGATGAAATCCTGTCTTTTTAAAAGATGTATATGATCTAGCTGCAAGGTAAAAAAAAAAAAAATTGATATGTTAAATATGTTTCAGGAATGTGTCTACCTGTGAATTCTTGTGCATGTGAGAAAACATGAATGTTTTCTTATCTAATCCCTCACCTTTCTCTAGTGCCCAGGGCAGCTATCACAGGGCTTGAAGAGGGGATGCAGAATGAAGAAGAACTCTAAGGGTGGCAGAGAAAAGGGAAACCAAGGGAATAGGATAAAGTTAGGGGGTGCCAAAGAGAGTTAGAAAAGGTGCTAGTGCTGGCCCGGAAAAATAAGTATCCCAGTCCCCAAAATTACAGCTGCCCAAGGCCAAATGTGGCTGACAGCCCTCATCCCTTTCTGCTCTGGTGTGTGCATCTGAAGCTCAGCTGTTACAAAACATGGTTTTCTCTCTCCAGATTGCATGTTTTCCCCCCACAAAGAAATAGGCAAATATTTAAACCTGCAAAACAGCCTAAGGACTCATTCTCTGTGCATCTGGGAGTGTGAGATTAATTCAACAGGATTGTGAATAAAAATACAGCAACTGGTATTTCTAATTCCATTTCTCAGTGGAAAGCTTCTAGTAACAGCTAATAACTAAGTCCTACTAATCAACTCAGTGACAGAACCTCTAAAATATGTAATATAACATAGTTTCTGACTTTTTTTTTAATCGAACCTATATGTTGCAATCTCCTACTCTGCAGTCATAAAACTTTATAGTCTTCTCTTTTGTCTACTGAGATTTCAGGTGTTTAACCACTGACTTCCACCCAAACAAAGTCTGTGGTAACAATAATGCTATCCATGTGCTGCAGTAAATGAGCATTTCAGCTTGGCTGGCAGTGACAGCTTTTGCATACAAAGGCAAGCAGAGTAGTCTGAATTCTGCCCTCTGCCTGTGTAACTTTACTGCAATGTTCATGGCTGTCAGTGGAGTTAGTTCTGATTTACTTCAGTGCAACTGAGGAAAGAGTTTGACCCAGTTTGTCTATATTTATGGAAAGAAGCCTAGAGAACAGCATCTGTTCTTGTTTAAAGTGCAGGAGGAGCTCCAGCGTTGCTGAAGGAAAGCATGCAAGCCAAGACTGCAGCCAGCAGCACCGTTGCTATGGTACACCATCCTCAGGATGTTCTTAAAATGCCTGGAGGTTTGGTACCTTGCCCACTGTTTAGGCATGCTAAAGCATTTATGTTAAATGACTTTTCAATTCAACTCCGACCCAGAGGCACCTCTGGAGAGACTGGGTGGAGGAGGAGGAACGGTGGATGGGAATGTGAAACAATTAAAGCTGTTCCATGCTCCCCTAGTCCGTGAACTGCCTCGTATCATGTTGAAGCCAGGAAAGTTTGGTAATAAAAACACAGCAGTTCAATTAAATAAACTCTTAAGGCACAGGAATGTAACAAAACTAGGGAGTCATCTAAACTCATTACTAGTCCAGATTGGCCAGCACTGCTGCAATGATAAACAGTCATTACAAAAACCTGTAATTTATTTTCCATGACTTATTTGCAAGAATGGTCAAGGGATCCTTCTAGCAAGCAGGGTCCTATTATCCATGGGGAAATTGTCACTTGCTAAGGTTCTACACTCTGGATTCCCTTTGGGTAGTAATAGACACCAGACACAGCACTCTGTGCTATTATGCATCATTGCAGCCCCTGCAAGCACAGATCCAGTCAAGGCAGTACTAGCACTACTTTCAATCAAATAACTTGTTTGAGGGGTTTGGAACCTGATTATAAAAATTTGTTTAGGTTAAAACTCTGTGCTCTGGCACTCGAAAAATAAACTGGCAAAAACTGGAACTGGAAAAATAATGGCTAAAAAATAAACTAAGAACTAAAAAGTAGGGCTTTTCAAGGTAACAATGCAGAGAGAAGGAAAACTGAGCCAATCTGGAACTGCACAATTTGGATTCAGGTCTGCAAAGCTCTGACATCTGTTTTCTTCATTCAGTCCTTAACAGGAAGAACTTGAACTCTAGAAAAGAGCTGCCTTAAAACCTGAGAAATATGTACCTTGAAATCTTTGTTTAAATTTTACCACCACACTCCCAAGTTTATAAATTTCCTGAATTTTCTGGACTTACATTTGTTCTTTTCCACCAAGGGTCTCTTGTCAATATGAGGAGAGGAAGCCAGTGTCCTCCTTCTGCCATGTTATATTTGCATGCTTTAACTCCAAGTATCAGTTCTTACTATTCCCTAAACATCAGAAATGTGCAAAATGAGGGCTTGAACTGGTCAAAATAAAACTCTTCCATGTGGATGTACATACTCTAAAGTGGCTTTTCCCACTCTGTTAGTCCCTGCTGACTTTGACACCGGCAAAGCTCAGCCAAAGCCAGCAGCACACCACCACCACTAAGGACTCAGGCAATCCCACCTGGATTCCTACACACCTTCACAACTGAGCCAGTCTTGGACAACTACAAAATCCACCCACAGCTGTTCCCTCCAAAATAGTTTCTCCTAACTCTAGTTGTCCAATCCTCAGCTGTCACCACTCACATTTCATTCCTGAGTTGTGGCTGGGTGGAGTCACCAAGCCTGGTGACGAAACAGAAATGCCACTCCAGAGCAGTAAGGGAGGTTTCCCTGTGTGTCCCAAATATCACTGAGTCTTCGTGCTGCTAGTTATGTGATTGGAAACAGCCTCTGCTGCACTGAGCTCACCGAGGAATGCACATAAAGGGAGAAGGAACAGTGCACAAGGCACCTGCTGAGAAAATGCCTCTCTTGATCCCAGTAGCCTTCATGGGCAGCCAGGAGCCGGCTGTCCACGGGTGTCCAGTACAGACTCACAGGGTGTTAGGGTAGCACCTTTGCCTGGTAATATCAAGCTCTGTAAAATCATTACAGGAAGTTACTGGTGCAAATTTTTAGGTGCCCAGTTATTTTGATTTGGAGGTAGTTTATTTCAGTGCAATCCCAATCCGGAGGAAAAAAATAAATTGAGGTGCAAGAGTAATGCAAAAGGAGATTTAAAATACACACTTGGCTTTTCCCTGGAGCATTATCCTAGTAGTAAGAAAAATTTAAAAGCACCAATGGAAAATAAAAACAGTATGTCTGTGCACATCATATTTCTGTTGTTTCCATATCTTCTGATCCCAATTAGTCTGCCTGCAGAACTATGGATACCTCTTATGATTTTATTAATCAGAGCCATCCTCACACCTGACTTGCTGTGCTCCTGTAAAAGCACATTGTGGTTTGGATGGGCTGCAGGCAATCAGTGTCAGGATCCCTGCGGACAGGTTTGAAGTCGCTCCTGCCAGCTCTGGGTTTTTCATAGAATTTCCTGTTCCAAGACATTCCAGTTCTCCTCAGACCAACAGTCCGAGTGCAGCTCTTACAGAGGAATAAGGATTTTGGCTAAACAGGTTTTGTTCTGCTCCCAAATACAAGTACATCAGGAGAACCCGCACCTTTTCATCCATCTTATAGCAGCATAGCACCAGGTACAGGTGGGACCTGAAACCAAACCCAGCTCTGCATGAGGAGTCTGGCAAGAAACACTGAACTATTTTGAGTTCCACACCAGGTGCTGGGGATGAGGGTAACTATATTGTGGTTTGTTTTTTTTTTTCCTCCTTCACCCCCACAGGTAGTTTCCCATCAGATTCATTAATCCAAGAACTGGGCCAGGCTGGAGCTGAGGGAAGAGGTGATCAGAAGGCCAGGGAGAACTTGCCCTTTGTGTCTAGGCCATGCTGTAATTCAGCATCACAGGGAGGAATCACATCAACAAGTATCACAGAAGAGAAACTTTATGCTTAAGTGCAGTAGATACTAAAAAAAACTTTAAAGCAAGGAAAAAAAATCTTTAAACTCAGCATGGAAGCTATTCAAGGAATTTGTTTGTAATCATGGAGAGCACAAAAAAAGAGGTGTTCTTTAGGGAGAGGAGGCAGGAAAGTATGAGAGAAAGCAATAAAATGGTTAAATTGTAAGATATTCAAGTCAAACAGGTGCCTTTCAAAAAAAAAAAAAAAAGAAAACGCAAAGACTCAACTTGAGCTCAACTGAAGCCAATAGAAAGGGATTATGAGCCAGAACAAATAAAATGTTGGGGCATGAAAGTTTGGAAGGCTGAGAGTGATTATGAACAACCAATAATGAAAGACATAAAATTAAATAACCAGAAATTCTTTTAGCAAATCATCTGGTTTACCAGGGATTAGAAGCAGTGTTCTGTAGTAAGGAGGCAGCAGATTTGCTACACAATTTCTTTGCACTGGGGAGAATTTCAGAAACACCTACTGCAGCTGCAGCCTTACCCATGGCTAGGCTGAGAAGCTGTCAAAAGAGTGGCTAATAAAACTGAAGCACTAAACCACATGGGTGCAGGCAGAGAGGCAGGGGTTTATAAAACTCTGCTCTGGCACAAAAGGCTGGGGTCTTTCCCCTGTGGTTGTTAGTGCTGCCACAGTAAGTATGAGCATGTTTACTGGTGTGAGCTGGAAAGGTTTGAGTGATGATGACTCATACTAGAGCAAGATGATTCATATTAGCACTTCTGTCCAGGAGAGAATAATTGCCATCCAGTATTGCTTTGGTGGTCCAGAAGCATACAAGTCTCCTTTCAAGAGTAAAGAACAGGGCCCATCAATGGGCAATCCGCTGAACACTAAAAATCAACTAAAAAAATTCTCCAGTGCCAAAAGAATGGCATTGTAAGTAGTGAATCATAACACCACTCACTCCTCACCTACTTTAGATAACCTGATCTCAACACCCAGTCTGGAAAAGAAACCTGGTTACAAGACATCTTACATTTTTGCTTTTCCTAATTCTCTCTATAGACCTGGTAACAGTAGTTTATTGGTAAATTCATGTCAATGTAAGCTTGGCTACTGCATTGATCATACTGTTTAATGCATCTTCTGTATGTCCTAGATGGTCTAGAAAATAAAAGTAATCACTTATCAGCAGTATTAAAAAAGCAATATGAATTCACAGATGACTGAAATCCTGCCAGACATAGGCAGCCAGGCATGCTCTGTATCCATTGTCACTCTAATTTCAAACTAGGTGAAATGAAGAAAAGGTGAAACAGACACAGAACATTTGGTGTGCATATCTGAAGAAAATAAGGGTTTCTGCATAATAACTTACAGTCCTCATACTTGCAGCATTTGGATCGAGGTGGCCACAAGGTGTGATTCAATTTGGTTTTTAATTCTGTTTGCTATACTGTAAATGCAGGCACTGCTACAGGTCTCTGTAAAAATCAAAGGCTGGCGTGGGTAGGCAGACGTGGGTAAAACATTCTCCTGGGATCTATAAATGTGGGGACTGGATTCAAAAAGTACTAAACAAGAAAGCCATCAAAAAGTGAGGGGGTGGAAAGAGAGAAAAAAAAACCTATTCCTTAAAATGACAGAAATATTTAAGAGTAGGCAGCTTGTAACTTCTATTCAGTTTCACTGAAATTGAAGGTTCAAAAATCTTGGTGGTGGAGAGCACAACTGGACCCACACACATTCAGCTCTGAAAAGGAGGGCTCAGCTGTGATCCATCAGCTTCCTTCCTTGCTACCTGACCCAGTGATAAAAGCAAGCAAAACCAAGCAGAGGTGGTCAGCTTTGGTTTTTTGTGTTTTTTAATAACTTCATCTATTCAAGTACTCCAAGATTTTGAAGATATGCCAGGCAGAAGAGGGGGCTTGAAAAGGGTCCCATGAATTGCAAATACCATAGACAACTTTAAAGTTGTGGCTGAAATCAGAGCAGACAGGAGAGGAGCCTAGGATTTTCCCATTTGGATCATCTGTCTGAGAAGAGCCAAAAGAAAGATAAATCTCCCTCTGGGCTTGGAATTAACTCAAACGACTTTCCCTTATGTTGAAGATCAATGAGAATATTATCTTCAGCAGTAGGATGCTTTATGTGTAGGCCACACCAGATAGGGTGTAAATCCAGCACTCGGGCTGCAAATTGCCTTGAATTGATCACTCTGGGAAATCACACTACAGAGCCAAGTATGGGACCAAAGGTGACAGGAGTCCTCACCTTTACTGTCACTCTGTGTAGAGAGTACAGCTCAACAGCAAATCCCACAATATGAAATCTTTCATGAACAGTATCAGAAAAAAGTTTAGCTTGCACTTCTAGTCCATTCTGGAGTTATTCTAGCTCTTTTATTTCGTATAAAAATTCAGAATTAAATAAAAAAAAAAAAAGACAACCAGAGGTAGGTTACACCTCTGCAGCCTTTGAGCTCAGAATAAGTCACCTCCAGGTGGGTTTTATCTCCAGAGAAGCAGACAACTGCCAAAGGGCACTGTCATAACAAAACTGGCTTGAAGATCAACTATTGCAACTCTATTTACATTTAAAGAGTTGCCTTAAGGACATGTCAACAACGTCACTTAATTCCTGCCTGCCTGGCTGCCCTTACAGCTAGTGACTGAAGGCAACCACAGTTTAGAACTTGATGCCAGGATGCAGCAAGCTGAAGGAAGCTGCTCATTAGTCAATCTCTGCTCACTGTTGTTTAAACCGAGACAGAGCAGTTGTACAATACACAGACGCAAACAAGAAAATTCCTGAGGCAGCATGTGAAATCCTAGCATGTTGCTACTTCTGAAACACCTAAGCATCAAAGACTGAATTCACCTGGCACAGCCTTTTGAGGAAGCAGTTATAAATAGCACAAGAAAATTATTGAGGAAGACCAGTCCTTCTGATATGCAAGCTAGTTGACCAAAAATACCACCATGGAAGGGAGGGCCAAAAGGGGTGATGGAGAATTCATTGTTCTCCAAATCACAGAGATCTGTCATTCCAATTCTCCCTTGAAGATATACAAAACTGCCATTTCTGGTACATCCAGCTCCACAGTGCTGTTCCTAAGCTTGACATTCTCAGCAGAAATTGCTGCTACTCAAGATAGATGTGTTACTGAGAGGAAAACTACTTACCTTACAGTAAGACTTCATGAAAAATGTTAACTATGAATCCTGCTGATTTGTTGAGCAACACTGTGTTTTCATCAGCTAATCAAATTGAGCGAAGTCTTCTGTATTAGAATAAGCCAAACCATTACAATCGTATTTCAAAGGCACATGATGTGTTTATACCTCTCATGAGGCACGCTGTCCACTCCATTAAAACTAACAACCTTTGTAGTTATGCATGCTAAAGTATCAGTAATCAAATCTCATGCTTCATGGTGTAAGATGATCACTAGAAGTGTCAGGAAGAAATTATTTCCTGAGAGATGGCACAGCAAGATGTGTTTGCCTTTGAATCATCACATGTTGTCAGTAACGGCATACTCATGTGTTAGATCATCAATCCAGTAATTTGTTATAGCAAATTCTATCTTCTGATGTTCAACAAATCAGTCGCTCCAAGACCAGCAAAATACAAATCTGCTTTCAGCACAAAGTAACCAGCACTAAATGTTGAGATGGTGAGGAATGCAAGGCTACCTTCTATGCAAGTTTTAAAGTACTTCTAGAACTGGCTAAATCAAATCTCCAGATTTAAGAATCTTCTCGAGTTTTGAGGCTTCAAGATTTGGCTCTGAAATTTGCTACTTGGTGCCAGTCCCTCTCAATATACTATTAACTTTTGGTGACAATCTCTATGGCTGAATTAATTTCCCTTTGTCCCCTGTTTTTCTGATGATTCCTAGGGAAATTAAATGTAGTAGAACTGTCACTCCCATAGCAGACTAACACCATATAACAGCTGGAAGTAGGCAGGTGGAGGACTGCTGACCCAATGGTGTGTTCCTTCACACTTCACATTAGCCTTGTTTGCCACTGATGAGCTTTTGGTAACTACAGGATTCAAGAGATAATCGGTAGCTGATGGGATCCTTCCCAACAGATGAAGATACCAATAACAAAGATGCATGATTTTGTTGCTGTAATACAGATGTTATTAATCCTATTGTAAGTCTGGTATTTTAAATTCATCAATGAGTATTTCTAGAAGAGAACCAGAGCATTTGTTCTTTGGTAAATCTACCCCAGAAGTCTAGAAATTACCCTTACAAAACCATCAGATTTCTTAAATTTAAAATAGACTGTTAATTCCTGGAAGTGCCTTCAGAAGCAGTGTTTTATTATCATCCTGGCACTTGGCACATCTTGCACCCACTGGCTGCTGTTCAAAACCACCTTGGCACCAGAGTTCTGGCCTAGCTGTAGCTTCACATCACCTGGCATCAGCAGCCTGGAAACAGTCCTTTGAGATAAATTACTATGGCACCAAATAGTGGCATAAAACTGGACAATAAAATGTTTTCCTTTCAATAAATAACTCTGATGCTGTGAAGCTTTGCTGTCCTCTCCTGCCAACTCCCCAGAAGCTGTCCATGCACAGTCTACTCACGGCAGGCACCCTTGCAGAGCCTGAAAACACAACTGCCCTCCAAAAAAAGGTGCTCAAGCACTACTGCAGCAGCATGGCCCCACAGGGCTCTTCCTCTCTCACAGACTTACATGAGGTAGAAAGTACCAGTGGCCTGGTTTTCAGAAGATCCATGGAAAGGCTTCCAGTCCAGCATTTCCGTTCCAGCTCACTGTCAGTAGGCACTTCACTGCCAGAACATCGAACTCGCCTCCACACCCAGCACTTGGCTCAGGAAACACCCATCCCCTGCACCAAAGGAAAGTCCTCTTAACCCTTCCAGTTCCCTATATTATTTTGGGCTGTGGGCAAGAAGCTGCCTGTTCATGTGTACTGGGCTGTCTTGTCTGCAGTTTGACATTCTTTGGCACAACTAAGAAAACAAAAAACACAGGTTTGGTATCATAAGGAAATGAACAGACATAACCCAGGCTGAAGACCACGAAGACAAAGAGCACAGACATATGCAAGAGGGTTTGTCTCTGCTGAAACACCACTATTCTCAGCATTTCTCTGGGCTAGGTGGAAAGGCAGCTCTGCCTGGAGCCCGGTGTGCAGCCCTGCACACCCACCCACGCTGGCGTATGGTCCGTACAGCTGCTGCTGGCTACCAGGGCCAGTGTCTGGCGAGGATTATCTGTGACTGCAAAGCCTTTCTGTCAGCCCACCCACGCTGGCCAGAGCTGGCAATTACGTTGTTTATACAAAATACCTTTTGATTAATGGTTGGAGAAATAAAAGCTGTAGCATATGTTGCTCTCCATATAAAATCATAAGTCTGTCAGGCTTACAGTGCATCTGGCCAGGAAGGGGGGGACAAAGATTTATTCTTCCTGCTATACCCTGTACCCCCTGCGTTTAAGTCTGAGCTCCCTCCATCATTTCACTTATTACATTCTTGACTAGCTCAGCAAAGACATCTAGGCATGGCCTCTGCAGCAAACCCCACCGGGTATCAGAAAACATGGAGAAGGTGGGATGTGTTCATGCTGACAGACCAAGCGGTAAATCTTCAGTAGAGAAGCACAGCTGGGACACCTGCTGGCAGTGGCTGATGAGGATTCCCAGAAAGGCATTATTTCACTCGCTGCTAGGGAAACTGAGGAAGTGGTTTCCTTGCTTGTTTATGAAATTCCTGCTTTATATATGGGACTCTGAACACTTGGTGCTCACAAGCATTGAAAGGCATTGTTGCCATCTCTGCTTCACGGGCCTCTGTCATGCCAGTTGTACTGGCAGCCAAAATCATACAGGGACACCTGGTGCTCACACATGCTGACCTGGCAGCTCTGGCTGCCTGGAGAAAACAGACAGCAGCCCTCACCTCACTGTGTCCTGAGGGAAAACTCTCTGTGGTGCCACCACTGCTGAACCCACACCTCAGAGGGGGACCTGGCACTGCCCACTCATTCAAACAGTCTTGGCTATCTTATTTTCAAGCTCCTTTTGAAGAGGTCTTGGGTTAATAGTTCCAAGAGTACATCCAAATTAATATTTTCTAATTGCATTTGATTAGTTGTGAGGTACAAACAGCAGTGCTGGACATGTGATAGCACAACAAACCAAGACTTATCCTAGGACCTGGTGGAGAGAGTGAAGTCACAGGTCCCAGCCCATCTGTGTAAACCCAGCGAGATGGTTTTGGTGCTCCCTTCTTTTGAGGGAAGGAAGAAGCAGCACTCCCAGGGAGGCACAGCCAGTTACCACACCAACCCTAACAAACAGACCAGTTCAAGGAAGAAATAGGCTCAGCTGCATGGGGCAGGGTCAGAGGATAGATGACCACAAGTCTTCTTTTCCCCAGGTCAGACAGCTGTGGCCAAAGGGGAGGGCTCAGTGCAGGGAAGAGTGCAGGACCCAGGAGAGAAAGCTCAGTGCTTCATCATTATTCACACTTTTTTCATGCACCTCTTTGCTGTGAATAAACTGTAATAACAATTTCTATGGCATCTTGAGAAGATGAGGATACTAAAGGTATTTCTCCCTGAAAAGAGTCTTCTATGCCCAAAAAATTCTGTTTCTCACCTCCCCTGCACTCCATCCCCAAATAAATCAAGGGGATCCAATAAAAGGTATTATTTCTGTCCTCAAATTTTATCTCAGTTATAAATAAGACATTGGGCCAGATTCTCATCTGGTGTATATTTTGGGTCACTGAATCTAAGCTCAGGAGAATTGCACTAATCTGGCCTTTTGTAATGCAGATTAATAGAGGGATGGGGCTCTAAAACAGTATCTGCAGTCAGACCACAATTTCAGGCACTTCCTTGCCAATTCCTTGTGCTGTGGGCCATAGATCACAGAAAGTTACAATGAAGATCAGAACAAAGTGCAAACGTATGGACACCCCAAGCACGTTAATTTTTGAGCAAATCCTTACAATGAATAGAAGAAGCCCAAGAAGGAAAAAAAGAAAGAGTACAATCTACCGTCATTAACAATTCAAACACACAACAAAGTCAGGATCAGAATGATTCTGCCCATACCCTAATGGAACACAACATTTATCAGCAAACCCCTGGCAATGCTGCTTCAAGACTCCACACAGCTGCATTTCTGCATGGAAGAAATCCTGATAAACTTCTCTGCCTGGCAGAGCAGAAAAGCCAGCAAGAACAATGGGATGCATGAAACAAAACAACAAATGAACACATACTGAAACTGTATTGTTTGATAAATGAAGCAAAGCCCCAAAGCAAACCCTAAGGTGCTCCAGGGCACAGAATTGCTCTGCCAGGAACCATTAATGCCATGTAATTGTAACCCAGCATGCACAGAAAGAATTATGGTTTTCTACAAAGCAACATGAAAACCTACCTAAGCTCAGTAAACCACCAAAAGGTAAATCAGAGTACCTAACAGAACTCAATTATTTCAAAAAAAGGGATGTAATACGAAGAAAGGAAAGCATCTCAAAATTTTGGAATGGTCAATCTGGAAAATCTCATGGATAGTCCTTGATTCAGATCCACTTATTACTATAGCTGCACATCTTGGACCTGTGCTTTTGTATGGGAAGGGAAATATCCCACGATGGGAAAGCTCCTCTTGGGGGCTATGTGCCTTGTTGGCAGTGAGACCACAGTGTGGGAGAGACCAGGAGAACAAACCTAGAAGCAACTATGGTGAAACTGAAGGACTCCTCAGCAGAGGTGACATCCTCTGTTATTAGGGACAGGGGAACACAACAGACTAGTTTTTCTTTCCAACTGAAGCCTTTCCCCAGGTTTTTTCCATCATCATCCCTTCAATGTGGCAGCCTTGCATCTTGTGGTTGCGCCCCTAATTCTTCCCTCAGCCAGTGATTGAAAGATGGCCCTGAACTGCAACGTTTGTATGAAGACAAACATTTGAATGTCTTGGAGTCTTCGGGATTTGAATGTCTTGAATGTCTTCGGGATCTTTGGAGCAGATCCTTTGGCTAAGTCGGTGAGAGAGATAAAGATACCTGTCAAAAGGGGAGCCAGTGAATTTCTGTTTATAGCAAACTGCCCTGTGTGGGCTCAATTCACATCAGAGTTTGTCAGGGACAGTTCATTACTCACAACTGGGCTAGGGGCCCACCAAACATCTGAGGAGCTGCTGGCCTTTAGTAAGGCCATTAAAACCAAAAGGCAGTAATAAATACCGTTGTTACACCTCCAGAAAGCCCAAAGTTTAAATGAACTGGGAATCTTCCCGTCTGATTCCTGTCTAGAGCTCCTCCTGATCATAACAGCCTCTGTAACAGAACTCACTGAAGCTTGCCAGCCATAGCTGGCACTTTTCTAGGGTACACTGGCAAAAGCTGTGATCAGGTTGCTCAGTTTTTCCCCATGAGATGTTATGATTGCTATATAGTAGGCAAGTAACAGAGAAAAAAAGATAAGGACTTTGAAAGGCATTTATTAAAAAAACCAACCAAACAACAACAACAAAAAAGCAGCTTGCTTTTTTCTTGCCTTTGTCTTTAAAACTTTTGTGTTAATATTAAGCACCTTAAACCCATTTCAGAAAACTGAAATATATGACTAATCTTTGACTGCTGCATGGTGGCAATAGAAAATGCTTTTTAAGACCACAGAAGTCCAACAACTCCATTACCCAGTTGTTGTTCAACATCTTTCCTGTCAGCAATCAAACCTGCACCACCTGGCTTTAATTGGGACTAAAATTTCCCTGAAATCATCAAATGATCTTTGAGCTAGAGTTAAACAAAGATTTACTGTGATTTCAGACTGCTTTTGGCCAGCACTGGAGAAGACAGAGGAGAGAGACTCTCTCATCCAGCATGTCATTCCAGCATGGCTGGTAGGAGACAGCTGCAGCTTTATCAGTCAGGGAGTGCTGAGTTCCAGTGCTAGGGAATGGGTTTGCTTGCTCTGCCAGTGAGCCTGGAGACAGCTTTTCCTATAGCTCCAATTGATTAAAAAGTTGGAGTTTTTCTAAAAGCAGCTCAGGAAGCAAACAGGTCAAACTACAAAGTCATGTAGCACTTGCAGGAAAGGGCATGCCTGAGAAAGGGACCAGAAATACCCACGTTAATGCAGGGTGGCACATTAGAAAATACATACATGCATGTGAAGGAGGGGGAGGAATGAGAGGCTCATATGCCACCCTCAACCCCCACTGTATGGACCCATAGGAGTGGCCCAGAGCCCCCCAAGCAGGACTTTACTCCAGACACTTCTCGATGCATTGGTTTGAAGTATGTTGGTGTATATTGTGATTCTGGTGTACATAATTTATTTCTTTGTTTTGAAGGAAAGAAAAGAGGTTAAAAAAAACTAGCAGCATTTCACAATAGATTTGTACCACATAACAGAGCTCACACCTTTTGTTCTTACTGAGCTTTGGTCAGCACTCTTCTCTGAAAGCAGTCGTTTCTCATAGCAGTTAATCTCGATCACACTCATGGCTGCTTAGATATTTTCAAATCTGATTTAAAAAAGAATAAAATCCAGCTACAGATCCCCTATGGGTAGAAATATGTTAGGCAGTTTTTTACACATTGTTTTACAGGCTGGTTTGCTGGCCTGAATTAAAATGGAAAAAAAGGGGGGAAAAATTTTCCACCTCAGAAATGTGTTTCCATTGTGCAGCTATCCATGAGGTACATTTTGATCCCAAAGTTTCCTAGTCTCAGAGCTACCAGTCTGTTTTTTAGCAGGGGATACAAATCACAGGAGAATTGCAGCTCTGTGCCAAAAGAACTTCCCATCTAAGAAACACATGCACAACCCACACTGGTTGTTTCTGGCAGCGTGGACTTTGTCCAGAGAAAGGCAACAAAGCTGGTGAAGGATGTGGAGCACAAGTCCTGTGAGGAGCATCTGAGGGAGCTGGGGTTCCTCAGCCTGGAAGAGGCTCAGGCATGACCTTACACTCTCTCCAACTCCCTGGAAGTAGGTTGTAGCCAGGTGGGGTCAGGCTCTTCTCCCAGGCCAACAGTGACAGGACATAGGCTTCAGCTGTGGGAAGTTTAGGTTGAACATTAGGAAGAAATTCTTCACAGAAAAGGTGGTTAGACAGTGGAATGGGCTGCCCAGGGAGGTGATCGAGTCCCAGTTGCTGGAGGTGTTTAGGAAAGACTGGATATGGCACTCAGTGCCATGCTGCAGTTGACTGAGTCCAACCTGTGACCAACACCACTCTATCTCAGAGGTCTTTTCCAGCCTCATTGATTCTGTAATTCTGTGCCAGGCAGAGAGCTTGCTGATGCCCCCCAATTTTCCTAGACATTTATGCTTCCTGGGCAAACACTCTGAACACTTGAACACCTGAGTGTCGCTGTGCTTGCTGTGGCACTGGGTTCATGTGCTGGCTTTGTGAGTGCCCCATCTCCCTGCAGACCTTACCCTCACAGCCACTGCCATCTCAGATGCACCTTTAAAAGCAGAGCTGTGCAGTCCACAATAGCCTCATTTCAAGCTTAGTTAGATTCCCAAACCACACATTCCCACACAGTGCAAAATCTTACCCAGTGTACATTTGTACCATTTTTCTTCTGCTGTCTCAAGGGATTTGCCAAAGGTATACCAAAATTTCTTGGTCTTATAAGAGAATCAAGTATATGTCACACTTAGAGATCAATATATTTAAATCAGATTTAGTGAGCTTAGATTTGACATAATTGCCTTTCCTTCTTTTTTTTTTTCATATGGTATGATCATTGGCATCTGTCTTAGCTTTTAATCTGTTTAAAACTTTATTGGCATAGTCATATGAGGTAAGTAAATATTTTTTTCATGAGCCTATAAAACATTATTAGTTTATTTTTTCATCATGTCAGGTTGGATAAGTATCTCACGGTGCCTGTACATCTTCATGAGGATTTTATTATTTATTTTGATTTAGACTAAACTAAAATGAAGACCTGTGCCAAAGCCCTGAGCTTTTTTGACAGTCTTTAAAATATACAGTAATAAAATGGAATTAGCAGGCTCCCTCGGTGATTTCCAGATGGCAATACACTGGTAACAGCAGAGAAACCACAAGAGCTTTAGCCCTCTTTGTCCTGCCCCAGCACTGCAGCCCACAAATCCTTTGCATCTCTCTCATTCCAAAGTACAAGGGCCAGAGGGCAGTGGCAATGGGGCAAGTAAGAATGGGATCCAGTCATTAAAATAATAACCTTTCCCATTCTTAAATGTCAGAGGGGAACATGAGCTTTGTAGGTTGGTGCTGGACTTTACAATTTTTGAGAAACAATAGCTCCAGAATAGATGATTTAGCATTTTATCCACACAGAGAATTAATACAGATTATCTTCAGTAATGCATCAATTATGTAATTCATTCTCTGGTTTACATACACAGAGTTAATGTCTCTGTGTAAACTACCTTGATGTGAATTAAGAACACTATAAAGTACACAGTTTATCCCAGATCTGAGGGGAGAAGAACCTACATAGGTTTGTTTCCCAGCTGATGAATCCTGAGTGCTCCAGAGTAGACAGTTCTTACTCAGGACACTTTATTATATATCTCATCTTTTGTCCAGTTGAAATAACCTAAACTATTTCTCTCCAGCTTTATAAACTGCTCAAAACAGATAAATTGCTTTCTTTGAATTTATTAAATACCAAAAGAACCAATAACAAAGGAAGATGTTGTCTTGCATGGAAACACTGCATGACCTCGCCTTTGTACACCCAGCCAATGTCCCTATCATCCAAGGAAGAATGACATAACCCACAAAACAAACTCAGAAGAGTGCAGTGTTATATCCACATTGAGCACACCTGATCTGAGACCTTAAAATGCATTGCTCCTGCAGTCTTTGCTAGCAGTCTTTATACGAATAGGGCAATATTCAGTTGAAAATAAGTGGAAAATTTATTTTTGTGCTTGAAAGCAGCTCTTGTACCTATGAAAGAGGTGACTAACCTTGCTAGCCACCTGTGGATGGCACCACTATAGATGCAGAGTAGCCTTTTGGACTGATTGTGATGTGTGGGCTTGATCCATTACAATTAAACTGTCTTCAAAAACAATGGTAATTGTAGGGGCTTGGTAATTGCAGGACTGAGCCCACAGCCCTACAGATAAATGGGGTGGAGAAGGAGAATAAGCAAATGAAGCAAACAGAGCTAAATCCTTTTTCTGAAGTAATTTTTCTATTCCACCCAGATGATTCATCCTTTTGCATCCATGGCAAACACAACATCCTTTTTGGGTACAAGACACATCCTGCCCACTTACACACCTGCTCCTCCCTGTCCTCCAGCTTTCCTCACAGAGCACACTGGGAAATGCTCTTTTACAGGAATTACAGTTTCTTCAATGCAAAGATAATATATTCAGAAGAATCCAGAAAGGAAATCAGGGTTCTCCCTCCTTACCCCAGCAGGTCCTGGAGCAAAAGGGAAGACTTCCCCTTCAGAGAAGTTAAGCAATATGCATTGATGATACCGACAGGTAAAGCAAACCAATAGAATCCAAATCAGTCCTGCTACAATTGCTGTTGAAATACAGAGACATTGTTCTCTGGACACTATCATTATTTAACTAAGGAGATTTGATTAACTAATAGTTAAACAGCCCCAGTGCCAGCAGACAGCATCCTTGCCCATGCAGTTGTCCCTTTTTTCCTCTTGCCCCTGTGCCATGTGCAGAACACCTGGAAAGGGCTGGACCACCATGGATCTGCAGGACAGAGGTGGAGATTCCACAGCTGGGGCAGCTGCCTGGAGGGCTGGGGAGGCCTGGGAGGTGTGGGACACCCGGCTCAAGGCTTGCTTCCCTGGGGTAAAACAAGGAGACTGCTGGGCTACCCCACATTGCATCAGTGCCAGGTGGTGGCAGACCAAGGAGCTGTAACGAGCTCTCTGTGGTTTCTCTTTTCCACTATATTTCCCCTCCTTTCTCCACGGCATCCCAAAAGTGAAAGTCATCAAATGCACAAGCCACCATCACAGTCGGAAAAACACTGGTATGCAACTTCAGTAAATGTAACTCAGTTGTGCCAATAAAACTGAAAACAGAGAAATGACATAAAAAGAATGTACATTATTTTAAATTGCAATTTTTATATGTTCACTTTTATTGCCTCGCTCTTTAAAATAAATCCAGGACCTGATTTACTTTAATAAAAATTTAATTTCACATCTTGGTTTCAGTTCTGTACTCTTAATTTATTCTATGGCCAACCTTCTGACAGGAAAAGAGCTAGAGCAGCTGGGAATTTTACAGTCAGGTTATACTCAAGTCACTGTAATACAGTGGTTAAAAGCAAATTCAACTGTAGCTTCCACTGTAGAAGAATATTTTTGTCTTTCATTTTTTCATATGTATTGTTTTGAAGAAGTACCAAATGCAAATGGAGCCATTTTTTCACACCTGAAACTGTTAAACAAATGCATCAACATTTCACATTCACATTTCACAGTCAACAGCGGCGGCAGACAACAGGCCAGACCCAGAACACACAATACACAAGCGACCCACAGCAGCACCAGAGAAGCCCCCTGCTTTCAGAAGCCTCAGCATACCAAGCAAAATTTGAATTTTGCTTCTTTTAACTGAAAATTGCCGAGTGATTTCAGAGCACAAAGGCAAATACCAATTACTCGCCTTGCTCCGCAGCTGAGCAGTTGCTGACCTCAAGCTCATTCAGCACACGTTAGCAAAGCCGGGCTGGATACAGCGGGCTGGCTGCTTACAAACAAGGGCACAACGTGACTTGCTGAATGGGATCAGAAGTAACTAATACAACTGCACAGAAGTGAAATTGCCTCTTTAAACCATTGGAGACTCACAGGTCTCATATTTAAACGCTGCCTCAACACATCTGAAACACAAGCAAACGCCAGTTGATGCCCACGGACACGCCTCGGGGGAGACGGGCCGCACCCGGCCGCGCTCAGGGCTCCCCGTTCTCCCAGCCCTGAACGGGGAGGCCCCGCAGGCCTTCTCTGAGGGGCTACCTCACGCGGCTTCATCTTGGCCCAGGGAGGGGAGCCCTCGCTGCTCCGCCATCACCTGCGAGCCTCCTGGACCACAGGGCTTCCTCAAGGCACCCTGCCCAGCCACGAGCGGCCCCGCTACGGACCTCCATCCCCGACCCGCGCTAGCCATCGGCTCCAAGCCCCCGTGTTACTATCAGTACGCGGCCACGGAGGCAAAACAATCCCCAGCGTCCTGGGGGTGTGCTCTTACCTGGCGGAGGAGTGCCGGCCGGGCCCTGCCCGCCGAGGTCGGCAGCGCTGCTCTGTGGCGAGCCGCGGCTCCGGGCCCGCGGCCGCCCCTCGCACGGCCCGGAGCGGGGCAGGAACCGGCACCGCGACACAGCTGAGACCTGCTGTTGTCATTAGGGATGGGGACACGTCGGTGGGAAAGGGCCGAACAGCCTGTCAAACTGCAGCGATTTTTGACCCCCTTCTCCTTTGTTTAACCACCGCGTCCCCAGAGGAAGGAGCTGTGCCCCGGTGGCTGCCAGGGCCGGGCAGGGGGGCGCGTGTGGCCACGCGTGCCATGGCCAAGGCAGGCGAGATGTGCTCGGGCAGGGCTGGAAATCACGTGAAGGACAAAGCTGCCTCTCTCAGGACTAGAGTACACACAGCCAGAGCAAGAAAAGTGTATTTGGAATAAAATGGCAGGAGTCTGCAGATGCAAGAAATGGAAACAGCCCTTGTGAGGCAGCTAAATTTTCCGTGTGTCAGACACCCACACAGCCCAGCCTGGCAGGAGATCAGCAAACCTCTGCTGTCTCGGCACATGACTCCCCAGCCACCTTCCTGGGAAGTCGGCACACACAAACATCCTGTTTCTGAAGAGTTTATGTGCAAGCCGTGAGCAAATCCCGTCCTTCAGACTCACAGTAGAAGCACAACATCACGCTTACAACGTGAGATGCCAAGATTCAACATGGAACAAGCGGCTCTGCACGCAGGGGGGAAGAGATGCAAACACAACTGCTTCTGGACACCAGTCCCTGTGTTCGTAAACCTGCTCGGCTCCCTCCCAGGCCATCTGCACTTAACGCCAGTGATGGGGACTTGTGCTCCGGCTGCCCACGGTCTTGCTCATTGCTACAGCGTCCCTGCAATTGCTAACTCATCACTAATGTGCCATTCACAAGGTTCCCTACTCAACCGCTCACAGCTGGTTTTAACTTTGCTCTGACTGGTCTACAGCTGTAGCATATCAGCACGTGGTTTTAAACAAAAGGAAACCAAAGTGATTGCTCTTCTGTTTTTTTTGTTTGTTTGTTTGTTTGGTTGGTTGGTTTGTTTTTTTTTTTTAAGGGAGAATCAGCCTATGCTTTTTGCAACAGCAACAAGGATAATTTTGGTTTTAGTAATGTAAATCATGCAGTGACAGAGGTGAGGAGGAAGGACCAAAGCGCTGAAGCATGGCTGAGCAGGCAGCCCAGAAAGGCTCAGCTGTAAACACCTCGAGCCCTGATATGCACGGGAGTCTTCCATGGACTACTGAAAAGAACAGGAAATAACAATATGTTTTACTCGTGTGTGCAGAGCAGCACACAGGTCTACAAACGAAGAGACAGTGATTCTCTCTCATCAGCCTTAAAAAAGTACTAAATTGTAACCAAGGCAGCAGATTTGTTACCATCTGAAATTTTTCATTTCTCTATAGCAACGAGGTCCCTTCTGCCTGGCTGTTGCTGCCAGATGTTCATTTCACTGTAATTTAGCCATACACACAAGACACTGGCTTGCACTGCCCTTGTTCTGTTTTCCTCATTAGCAATTCTCTTTGCTTCCTGGTCATGGTTTCATTAGCAGTAAGTCATGCAACAGCCAGGTGAAGTTGTACAAAGAAGTTTTTATTAAGCGTGCTGGCGGGCTGTGCTGCCTGCTGAAGCTTTGCAGAGGGACAGCCTCTGTGTTCCAGGGTGTAATGCTAAACCTCTGCACTGCACAGGAGTGAGGACATTGTTGAGAGCCTTTCTCCACTGCCCTTCGGGCAGCTGTCACTCATCTCCTCTGTCTAAAACAGCAAACCCAGCACCCTCAGCCACATGCTGGGTAACAACAGGGACCTACTCCACCCTTGTAAAGCTACAGTGACATCCTCCAACATCTGTTCTCTTTGGCCTTGTCTCTCCCCAATCCCTTTTCACAGCTTATTTTTGTTGTCTGAAGACTGTTTTTAATGCTGTGCTTTAAAGGGATCTCACCTCTTTAGGAGAAGGCTACCAATCACAATCTGTAACTTTGAGACATTTCTGCATGAATAAACTGAGCTCCGATGAGCACAATTTCAAGGAAGCTAGTGGCTTCTATTCTTCATCTTCCTGCACTAGAACGTGCTAACCTGTAAAACTGAACACAACAGAGAATTTAGGCACAACACAGTTACAAGCCTGAACAGAGAAGGACAAAATCTTCCTTTTTTATGGAAAATCTTAATTAAAAAAAAAAAACAAACCAAACTAGACTGAAAGAACAGTGTTGCCCTATACTTCTAGAAGCAACAGTACTAAGAAGGTAAATTTGCCTTGTGGCTTACCCACTTACCGAAGTATTGCATTCAGCTCACCCACATCTTGCTTTCTAACATTAGCCAGATTTACCTTCCTTAATAACCAGCTTTTATGGCCTCATCTCTAGATGTATTTACGCAGCTGCTATGTATTTGCTAGGTGAGCATGTGTGTCACTTCATGTTTCAGAAGGGTTTTTAAGCCTCGCCTCTGGGCAGTCAGGATTTCCTGCTCTGTGGCAGCAGGAACAGAGCGAGACAGGAAACAATGCTGCTGCCACAGGCTGCGAGGGAGGAAGGTCAGCGGCTGGGTTTGTACCTTCTCATTACTACCACAGCCTCAGGACTGAGTCCAGTCAAGAACTGAACTTACAAAATTGCCCTTTTATGCTTTCAGTTGAAATACTGAAAGCATAAAGTGCTTTCAACATAATTTGAGTATGTAACATCAGTGATATTCCTTGTCTTTAAAGTACTTTGAGTATCGTGTTGCTGAGCCAGCACTGACTGATGCAATGGCAGTGCCGGGTGATATCCGTGTCACTCACGGGAACAGAGCCAAGCCCTTCCAGCAGCCTGAAATGGGAGCAGTTGTATCGCGACCCTGTCTGGAGACCATCCATTTTATATTTTGCTATACAGCAGCATTGTGGGAAGTCAGCCACACTCAGACAAGCCAGATGATATTGAACAGCAGAGCTGGGCCAATGATTTTACATTCTTCATAATTTAAAAATAGAGTTTTAAAGTATAACTTTTAAACAAAAACATTTTTCACCTATTTCCTAATTCGATCTGAAGTTTTAGAAGCATCAACTTAAACTTTACATGATTACAGTCACATCATCGAATTTTCTCCATCATCTTTTAGCACACACACAAATCCACTGCTGTGGTGAACATTTCTGATTTATCCTTTAGAAGGCTGCTATGGTACTCTACAGTACGACAACAAATACATTATTTTAAAAGCTGCAACAGTCCCCATTTTGGGGGGAGGCAATACTACTACATTACTACTACCATGAAGGTGGGAACAGGCAGAGTGCTACTCAGATATGAATGTTATACTGTAAATTATGAACAGTCAATTGAAATTTAGATTTATTCCGAATCAAAATGAAAGATTCATAAAGTTTCCCCATAAAAAGATCAATGCTTTGTTTTTCCAAAGCACAAAAACAAATTAATGAATGAAACATTTCACAGCATTTCAGTAAAGGTACATATTATTGCAATTTGTATTGTTAAATAGTGCAAATAACAGTACAATTTAAAATATCGTAGCCCCATTTTTGAAATGGAATCTTTAATTTCAAACTAACAGCACCAGTATTTTTCAGAGACAGCACAGCAAACATCTTTGAACAGTATTTTTGACCACTTCTGCCCTTTGAGCAAAGTAGACCTTAAAGCTGACACTGAGAAAAGCAGCCACCTGCCAATTCTGGTCTCCATAGAGAGACTGAGGAAAGACATCAATTTATGGTAAAGGTAATGTGGAATTCAAAGTCAGTGTTGGGACTATAAAACCATAAACAGTGAGTCTGTAGTATTTACACAGCTGTGAGTTCAGATCCAACTTTTTATAAAATTTATGTATTTCAAACAAAGAGAACACTGATGGGGTCTGGCTGTCATCCTGAAACAAGTATATCATAATCTAAAATCTCCTTCAGACTGAGACTCACTGGATCCAAGTAAAAATACTGCATTTTAATGCTGTTAATAGAAGAAAACACAAATAAAATGCTTGATGACGAGGTAGTCTCCTTCCTGTGAGCAAGCACACACAAAAAAATTGTATCATATTGAGCAATTGTCATAGTTCTACATGCTGAACCATGTCATTAGTTCTTCTGTCCCCTGCATACTATGACTTTTGCAGGTTTTGTGCAATGTGTTAAGACTGAATAACGGTGCTAACACAAGACAGTGCAACATTTCTTTAAAGCAACATGTGATTTCAGCCAGTTTTGTTTAAAAGGCACAAAGTGTTTATAGCATGTGATGCAGGTAACTGAGAAATATTGCTTCTGCTCACACGCGATGCGTTGCTGCACGCAGAACTTTAACAGATGCCTGGACCTGTAACAAGGAGGTTACATGAGAGATGAGCACAGCAGCAGGAAGTTATATACCTCTTGCAACAGCTTAATACAACAGGGCTTTGAAATATGGGGAAGCTAAGTAAGACAAGGTCTGCTTCAGTATTATATTGAAAGAAATTTCAAATAGCAGCTGGACATCCTGCCCTCACCAAAGAGGTGAAATTCTGAACCAAATAGCCTGGTGTTGTTTTGCCCTTCCTTCCCTGAAATTCTCTCTTTCCTGTTGTGCTTTACAAAAGCAGAGCTCCTACTAGCATACATTTATAAATCCAGTCTCTTCTCTCCCAGCAAGTGCCAAAGCTTTCCTAATAGTTTTCCTTAGGTAAGAGTTCATCACCAAATTAAAATGAAGCAATATGACAAGTTAGTAGAATATATTTGTTTAGTTTCATTACAAAAAACACATACTGGTTTAGGCTGATTTTCTTTTTATTAATAATATAAGGTTTTGTAATCTCTTAACATTACAACTGAAGCTTTACAGTTAATCTCACACTAAAATGACAAACACTGTTTGGCTTTATTTGCAGAAAATTAAATTACAACCTTGATAAACATACATTTCCAAGACTGAGAAGCAATTTGTGTTTTCTGGATTTCAGTGCTAATGTATCCCTGCCTTTGAAATTGGTTTCAGTTAATTAACCTTGCTACGGAAGAACTATTTGGCCTGGCCTCTCTTCACAGCTGTAAGGCAAAGATGACATCTCTAACTTAACCATTATACTCTAAGTCAAATCAAGACATGTTTTTCTTTGACTGTAAGATTTAGATCCTGGATCAGCTTATAACAAATTTGCTTCTTTTCCCTCCAAACTTTTATAAAGTAATGTAAACATATTTTACAGTCAAGCCACGGTCACTCTCTGTACCTTTCCCCCTTCAAAGGGAGCAGAAGCTGTGTAATTGGAAGTCATTACAAGCTTAATTAAAACTGCTTGTAACTTACATATGGCCAAAATACTCAAGCAAATGCAAAAGTTGTGTTATGCATCAGCATTTCTAATCTGCATGGATCAAACTCCATCTCTGAACAGGCTGCAGCTACAGGAAGTGAAGTCTGTAGAAAGAAAGTAGAGCATACTGAAGGAAGAGTGGTGGAAGACTACAGTATTAGAGAAATAAAGGTTTCATTTAAATGGTGAATGATCTCTATCTAGGTCTTCTAAACTTGAATTACATTTTTTTCTATTTTAATTAGCAATGTGAAATTAAAGACAGTAATACGTATGTTTCAACTGCAGTTTCAACTAAGCTCTGATCAGTTCATAAGATAGTACTTAGGAAGACAGCGATATTCATTACATTTGGAGCTAATCTTTTCCTCAGAGCTATCCAGTGGCAGTGCTTTGGGACCCTTGTAGCCTGTTATTTCACCTTCCCATATGACAATTGACATACAGAAAAAATTTTTACTGCATTTTAAATCAATTCAGAAGTCAGAGGCTATTTAAAGGTTAGAGAATGTAAGGAGTTTTTACCTGTGTACTTTCAACACAAAAAAGGATGAGTAAACCATAGTCAGAAAATTAAAAAATTGGATGTTGTAGAGCTGTGTTCTACTGTAGCCAAAATCTTAACAGATCAGTATTACTAAGCTATGACTACTTGTTCTACTCTTTGTGCTGTCATTCTGCAAAAAGCTTCACATGCTTTCCTTCAAAATTAATTCTTCATAGTTACACGAGCTTTCATTGAGGCACATAAACACCCTTCATATTTACCAGCTCCTAGAAAAGCCTCCACTGGGGAGTCATCAGCAGGACGCCAGCCGTGGCCAGGAGCCACCAGCGTGCAGCTGAGGTGAGGAAGTCCCTGCCCCCAAGACACCTTTGTGTACTTAAGGAACACTTAACCACAGTGCAAAGGCTCCTTTTCCTACAACAGACTACACCTACTGTTTTGGTTACTGCTGAAATACCAACTCTGGGGACAAGAAAAAATAGTAGATCTTTATACTGAAATGTTGTGAAATAAAGACCATTCAAAATAAATCCAGCTGCATTAAAAATATCACATGAACATTCTGTCTTATGACCTGCAGATCATAAAAAAGTTTTATTTAATTACCTTGACAGCATGCAGTTTAAAGTCATGGTTTGAGTGTCCACGTTTTTCAATCATTTGAATTGTAGCATTGAAATTAATCTTAGAACAAGTTCAGAGTTGTCTGATATGTAGTATTTTTTCAAGCATTTTATACTCTTTTTGGTTTGTTACCAAAACTGAAAGATAATTAGAGAGTATTCTAAAATAGTTTAAAAACAAAAATGCAATTTATAATTTTCTCCTCATTAAGGGCACTACCAATACAAAAGGTGTCCAAACTGACACTACAGAGCTGTGAAGCAGTTGACTAGAGACAGTGTCCTGAAAGGATAGTCTGTATTTTTTCTATCTTATGCATATACATTAATTATCAAAAAGTTGGATAATTTGCTGTAAGAAATAACCCACCTTAAAAATGGATCATGAGTATTGACAAATATTTTGTTTATTTTACTGATTAAGATTCAAGTTTCAATGTAAAAATGCTTACTATCACATGATACTGATCAAGAAAATATTTCATTTTCATAAAGTTCAATGGACAATTAAAATTGTGGCTACTTGTGAAGTAAATAAATGATTCATAAAGGCCATAGGAAACTGTACAAAACTTAAATGGGAAATCTCACTTCCAGGATGACAGTAGGTTGTCCATTTAAGTGTTTTATTAAACTGTTGTGACTGTTTCAAAAGACAGTGCTGGGCAGTTTCATTTGAATAACTGAAAAAGATATTTTGCATCTGTGCAAAACAAACACAACGGGAACAAAACCCATACACACTAGGACTGAAGTACAGATGAACACAAAATTTTGTTACAAACCTGTTTTCAACATACAGTGAGAAATGTCCATTGTACAAAACTTAGTGACTGACCTACAGTTAATTTAAGATTATCCCAGCAATGCAAATACAACTCAGAACAGGTCAATTGTGTAAGATTTTCCAGTTGTACTACAGTGAGAGACTACTGAATTTTTAGTAGTTTGACTTACACTGTCTCTTTTGATGAAAGCCTATATTTATACTCAAAGTATTTGCTGGTTACAAGTCTGTTACATACTTATTCCAGTACAGGGCGGTACTCCTTGGTGTTCTCTCATCTGTCTCTTAGCAGCTTTCCTTTAGCAAGAGGCTGGGCTGTGCAGCTGCTGCTGTAGAAAACACTGTTGTCAGCCTTTGTCCTCCTCGTGGGGGATGCTTTAAGTAAGAAACATCTGGCAGTATCCAGCACTGAAAATACTGTCAGCTGTGCTGCCTAGCAAAACTTGGAAACCCAAATTTGCATTTCCTGGTTGGTACTTTGTGCCCAGTAGGTTGGAACACTGTTAAGTAAAAGTAGGCTGGAACACTGTTAAGTTGGAACATTGTTAAGTAAAAGTCCATAAACATTAGCAGTGATGTTTACACTTTATTGGGGGAAGGGAGTAGCAAAAATCAATGTAAGTTACTAGTTTTGAAAGTTTAGTCTATGTTATATTTGATTACTGGGATATCAATACAATGAAAGTGGAGGAATTTCAACAGTAATTTTTAATTTGTAGTACATCATTTGTGCAGGGCTTTATAAAAGATTTTTGTTTCCAAAGATGTTATTGGGGTCCACATATTCTTTAACAGATCTCAGCATTCCCAAGCCAACGTCGGAGATGCTCTCCTTCATCCAGCGCTTCCGCAATTTGCCTACTGGAAAAACAAAAACAAAGTGTTTCAATACATGGCAGGATTCTAGGAGCCAATCAATCTTGTGACCATGAATGAATAAACACTCAGTGATAAATGCTTTTATTCAAAAATGAGAAATGTTTTGCTTTATTTGATTTATTGAGCCCACCAGACTATCAAGCTCATTAAGCTCAGCATACTCCCAGAGGAAGACTGTGTTCCACACTGTCTACTTTCTTTAGAAACTATGAAATTTAGATGAAGCTTAGGCTGAAATCACATGTTCTATTAAGACAAGGAATCAGTAGTAAGTTTTAAAAAGCCACAAACTAATTTTAAGTTATAAACTGGAGGAGATTACTAAAAAGCAAAACCCTACATTTCTTGATTACTTTAAAGTGAAAACATAACTCAATAATCAAGCTTAAACCAGTATTGGTTTAAATAGCAAAAAAACTTTCCTATGAAGAAGGCTTAATATTTAATTTAAAAACTTCTACGCTGGCTGGTAATTGCTCAATACCATTACACAAGAGCTTTGTTTCGCATGTAAAAATGGTTATTCACAACATATACCAAATACAAACAAAGCTGAAACAATCTTTTAAGAACTCATTTCACTCAATTCTCACAATAGTCCAGTTAAATGGCCAAGTGTTCACATGCTAATTAACCAAATCATCAACTCTGATTAACAGATCATTCAAAAACTGAGGACATCTTTTTCATTAAACACACTCTAGCGTTAAACTTGCCAGCCTGAAACACAATCCATTTGTCAGTATGAAAAGACACTGTAAAGGTTTGAGAGACAGATGCTTTAAGAGTATCTGAAGCTAAATTCAAGCTATCTTTTGTGCCCTGTTTCAGGGTAACCATCAAACTGTCATCAGAATAATAAATTACAGGGACACCTCTGGAGAACAGAGTATATTTGTTTATACCTTAAGGAATACAAGCCAGTCATAATGCCAACAGAAAAAGCAAATAATGTGAGACAATGAAATTTGCAGTTTGCTCAAAAATGACTGTCAGCAGCATGTGTGTCAGGATCAAAGATCACAACTGAAGGACAAAAGAATTTGTCGTGTGGTATATTTGTCAGGTGGCCATACTGTATCTTGCAGCCCTAGCTCAAGAAAGAATCTCCATCTGTGAATATAATGTCACTACAATGTGACTGTCTGAGCACACTGACGTGGTCGAATTTTATCCATTAAAACTTTACTACTACAAAACACCTGAATTGTGGATGTGGCTTGACCTCAAGTCACTCACACTGGCTCTTACACAAGCAGCTGAAGAACAGTCATTACTATTCTCAACTGTTATCTGTAATATAGTTTCAGTGAATGTGTTCTGTGGTTATGGATGTAATTGTCCTGAAAAGACTGCAAACAACTGCTCCAACAAGATGGAGCACATTAGAATCACAGCAGGATGCCCAACAGCTAGCATGCCTGCCTGTTTTACACCTCCAGTAATAATGCAATTCCACAAGGAACTGAACTACTGTCTGAGCAGCACCAAACAGTCGTTGCATATTTAATGAAGTCGCTCACCAAGTGCTGGAAAACAGAAGGTGCTTGGAGTGCATCATTAGTTCTGTCAAAGTGATAATTTACACATCTATCTTGTCAAATTTTCTATGGTTTATACTTTTGCAATAATAAATCTAACATACATCTGATTAGTGAACTGGAAAGAAAAAAAGCTGTACTACAGTTACCAGCAGTCCTTCACAAACATGCTCAACAAAAAGATTTTAACCCCTTGATAACAGCAAAGTTGATTCCCTATTCCTACTGTTCATGTCAGTAAAACATACATGGAGTTTTCAACTACTCAAGTTTTCATATTAGAGTTAAAAAGCTTTGAAGCAATCTCTCCTAATTCTAAACTGGTCCATCAGATAAAACAGAAAACAGACCAAGTGAAGGAAAGGCTCTGTGAAAATGAAAGCAGTACTCAGAAAGATCATTTATTGTTTCACTTCAGGTTAGTGCTGTGCTATACATTTGCTGGTGCTTCTCCTCCACAGGACAACCCAAATGGCTTCAAGGATAAGAAGAGAAAAAGAGGAAGAAAATGCCATTATAGTTAAAGATGTTAGTGTGAACATAAAAGTAATTCCAAGTGACAAAGTTGCTTACCTCCACTCTAAGCCTAGCTAAAGAACAGCTTTGTGCTCAAGGAAGCCTTAACTTCCCAACAATAAGATCTCAGTTAAGCCAGATCTTACCAGAGACTACAGAAAACCAACTTCCCGTTTCTAGCCTAGAGAAAGTAGTCTTTTCAGTTTTAGCCCTGCATGACAGCATTAATCTAGAACTGACAGGAGACAGTGCACAAAACCAGAATGGATACAAGCATCTACCACTTACAGGCTTTCAGCACAGTATAGGTTTCACAACTAAAACACAAGATCAGTCTACTGATTCTATATGACACATCATAACATTATTGACAATGTATTTGTAGTAGCTTAGCACAGCAAGCTATGTCTTGTCCACTCAGCCATACACACCATCACATCCACAATCCTTGTGCCCCAACTGGAAATAAACACAGCCCTTCCTTCTTGAATCTTCCTCCTCTGAAGACACTTAATCTTGCATCTGAAGGGAGAGTGTCAAGAGGATGGAGCCAGGCTCTGCTCGGTGGTGCCAAGCGAAAGTGTAAGAGGCAACAGGCACAGGAAATTCCATCTAAGCATGAGGAATAATTTCTTTACTGTGCAGGTGCCCAAGCACTGGAACAAATTGCCCAGAGAGGGTATGCAGTCTCTTCTTGGAGGTATTCAAGAACCTTCTGGATGCAGCCCTGTGCTCTAGGATGGCCCTGTCTGAACAGGGAAATTGGATGAAATGACCCATTGTGGCCCCTTGCAACCTTACCCATTCTGTGATTCAGTGATCTTATGTACCCAAGGTGAGGTACGAGAGAATCAGTTTTCAAGTTTTACAGGTGGCAAGTGGTCTGTTCCTGAGGTGTGCTGAGCAGTCTAATAGTGCCTTAAAACATTCACTGCTAGGAAGCCAGAAATCTCCAATCTGAACCCCAGCCTATTACACTGAGTACAAACCCCACAGGATGGCAGGGAGCCTACTTCTCACAAGGCACTTGAGATCAGAAAGCCAAGGAGCCTGTCCAGTAGCAACTCCAAAGACAGTCCAACACCAACTTAAAGTTTTTATGTATCATTCTAGTCCACATATGAAAGAGAAATATGTGAACTAGCTAAGTAACTTTTCCCCAGCTCTGATACATGCTGCTCCATGTTGGTTTCATTGGAAAAGTTCACCTTTCCATTGCCTTTTTTCACTTGCACATCTTCAAAAATGCATCTGGATGGCCACAAAATGTCTGGCTGCTAAAAATGGTGTGAGCAAACAGCAGGCAGCAATTCTCACTTTTGGAATATGAAGTACCAGGGCACACACAAACAGTTCTGTAAGAAAAGTTTTCATATAGCTGATTGATTCCAGGAATTACTCTACACCCATGCAGAACAGATTTATAGCACTCTGTGCTCCCAGTGGAAACAGGTTCTGATGGCACTGCACATGGCTCTGGACTTCCCCTGCTCCAGCCCTTTCAACTTGACGAATCAGGTACTGCGTAACAACAGCTTTGCAAAAGGAGCAGCGGTGACAGGTCCTAAGAAGGATGAGGCTCATCCAGCTGTTGATCTTTCTGAAGCTAGCTGTCCCTCCAGAAAGCAGCTCTCTGCCCTTATAGACTGCTTAACATGTTATTACTCTTCCAGGGAGAACTCTGCAATACTGAGAAAGGTCAGTGCATTAATGTAAAACACGGCAGCAGACTATACTGGACCAGTGTTCGCCAAGCCCACTGCATAATTAACACTTACCACCACCATAACAATTTGCATATTTTCACTTGGTATCTTAACAGCTGAAATACTTTCAAGTTCAGTGTTGATGAATCAGGAGGTCCCTTCTCTTTTTTTTTTTTGAAAAGGCACTGAGGATGACTATTCTATTAAGACATTCTACAGACCAAGGAGGACAATACAACTGTGTTATTGTATTATTTCACATGAGGTTACTCCATATCTAACAAATGTATCAGTTTCAACTCATTCTAATGAGTAGAGCAAGCTCTAGTATGCTTAACCTTCTAACCTAAGGGTAGAAGACTTTTTTTCCCCCTGAGTAGAAGAGAAAAGAATGTGTTCAACCCCCCTCATAAAAGAACTTCATAATTTCACTAGATTTTCTAGTTTGTCTGAGTTAATTACTGCAGTGTATAGCTCAAGCCACGGCCTCTTAATGCCAAAGAATTGCAATGTCAAACATGTAACTGAATGCAAATAAAGTGTAAGTTTTTTTTTTTTTCTTTGTTTTGATTTGGGGGTTTTGCTTTGGTTTTTAGTGTTGTGGGATTTTTTTCTTATTTTTTGTTTTCCTACATAAATTGCCATTGATACTATAGTTAAACCTGTGCAGCATGGGCTACCTAGTTAACCTTTATTCTAATCAGTTGTCTAGAAAGTAGAAGAAAATCAGTTCTATTATGTTAAGTGGCTAAATGGTGCTATTTTCCTCAACCCAACAATATGATAATTGTTTCCTTAAGCAAGCAGTTGTAGTTAAAACAGTCCCTCAAAGGGAAGCAATGTATCATTACTTTTTACACTGTTCTTTACTTTTACATGGATCCAAGCAATACATATTGCCTTAACTTGGCAATCTGAAAGGGATCAGGTACAAATCCAAATTCTGATGGTGTACCCCAAAAGGTTATAGTTGTATTTATACACCAGTCATACCTACTGGTACTTCCTCAGCACGTTATTTCATGTGTACAAAAAAAAGGCATGTTTGATAAAAGAGAAATTCAAGCGTGACACATCATATGGGTGTTCTTAGGGTTTGCCATAAACAGCTAGAATAATTATTTATCTGAACTTCAACTTGTATCTACAAGAAACTGTCATTCCTAATGCTGCCTTTTAAATGCTGTTTCTAAACACTATCTGTGGCTCTCTAGCAACCTTAGATGACTCTCAAATCTAAAGAAACCCAGTGCCCAGACAAGAAAGATCAAAGCTGTGCTTGAAGATGTCCAGTATCCCTTTCTGAGCATAGGACACAGACTAGGCAGGGTGACAACTGTAATGGGGGGTGGGGGGAAGGAAGATTCATGCACAGTAAAGTCCTTCTGAAGCTACTCTTCATAAAGTTAGAAGTACCATTATTTCAGTTCTCGCTGTGCACCTACCTGCAGTTGGTACTTCCCCAGATGTAAAGTAATTTATACATTTACACAACTCAAACTGTCATATATGACCATTTCTTCACTCAAGGAGTATATGAAGATTGACTTAAGCAGGCTTTGTATTTCCTATAGCCTCAAGTCCCAGACTACATCTGTTTTCTTTGATACACAAACCCAGAGTTAAAATAGCTCCATTTATCACAGTGTGATTGTAGGCAGACAAATCAGCCTGTCTGTTTCCAGATAGTGAAAACAACTGTTATTAATCACAATTACAAGACAAACACCAAAGGAAATTGCACCAGTATTTTCTTTTACCTCACACAATAGACCAGTCAGTGCTAAGAGTTACAAGGCTTGCAGGTCAGTAAATAAAACTGACAATATTAGGCTAATTTTCAGCACCACATATACTAAGCACTGGAAAAAATTAATCTTGAATATTGAACACAATGAACTGTCAGACAAAACCACTCAAAGTGGAAAATATATATCAGTATCAGAGGCAGTCATGCATACAACAGGAGCATACAAAGTCAAACAGAAACCCAGTTTTCATAGCTGTGGAGTCACAAGGTTCAAGTATCCAAGGGTTTGAAAATGCTGTATGATTTTTTTTTCCTTGTTCAACACGTGTTATTTCTTTTTCTTGTTCAACACAAGGTTTTATATGGTGAGGGCAAATACATCCAAATGTGTGACAAGCTCCAGCTGCATGTGAGTTGGATGAAATGCCAGCCACAGTAAAACAGAGCTGCCACAGCAGGGAGAGCACGAAAGAACATCAAGGGGGTAATCCCACATCCAGTGTGTGAGAATTGACAGGTCCACTACACCACCATATTACAGATTTAATTAGAGGACCATAAGAGCATATCAAACAAAAACTACTGAAACCTTTTCACTCATGTTATTAGCTACACATCCTTCAATATCCTGATACTGCTAAAGCAGAGTCCATTTCAGTTTCCATCACAAAGCAAAATGCCTGAAAACAGCCCTAGCTAAAATCTTCAAATTTAGGAAGTAACTGACATGTTTTAAAGCACAGGTTCTGCCCTTTAGTTTTTTTCCCCCCAGAGCTTTTAGAATTCCAATTTTTTTCTCTAGTTTTAAACCATTACACTTCTTCTTTGCTCTTATATGTGTGACCAGGTAATGCCCCAAGACAGCAGAGAGAAGAAATGCATGAAGATAATCAGTTTCAAGAAGGTATCTGCACAAATCACACTGACGCCACCACAAGTCTTCCTGACATCCAAGGCTATAGCATTACATAGGATGCATGCAATCAAATTAGACTATCCATGTATGTGGGAAAAGCATATGTAAAGTATCAGGTATAGGAAGTATTGCTTATACATGACATTGGTTCTTAATATTAAAGCACAAAATACCTTGTAAAGATGCTAGAAACACAGGACAAGTAATCCCCAAACTCCAAGAGAGGAAACTAGGTAACTAGAACTTATCAGACAGCAGGCCAGTAAAGTCAACACTTACATAACATCAATTATGCAACAAATGGTAGATTGCAACGTAGTCCAGTTTAAAGTCACTGGCTCTTTTATTCAGACACTTTGCCCAAGTGCTCTGGAATTTGGGCTAACAGCATTCACAAAGCCACAAGGGACACAAAACTGTCTTAAAACTGTGAAACTCCCATTCAAAGTCTTTTTAACTGAATATATATCTACATAAGGATCAGTAAAAGTTGTTTAAGCCAAATTGATCAAACTGGAAAAAGAGTGAAAAGTTTTTAGATCAAATGCCAGGAGATCTCCTTCCCCTTCAACCCTCTCCCAGTAATTTCAGTTAATGCCGTTTTTCAGAATTCTACTACAAACTATTTTATGTACTCATGAATATTTAGCAGTATCAAAGAGACTAACATTAGACTGAGAACATTACCTCCATGGTGATGTGAAAGACTTCCTCCATTGGCAAGTATTTCTTCTCTAGCAGCCCTCTAAATTTGAAAGAGATGGTATTTATTCAACAGCAATTGCACAAGATTTTTGGATTTTATTAAATGCTTGCTATTGCTGTCATACACACAGGTGTATGAAAAGTTTCTGAAGTAATTAGGGTACATTATATAGGTAAACATTATAGCTCAAGCCTGCAGATAAAGGTAAGTAAGACTTTTCTTAATAAACATTATCAAAGGCAAGACATTTCAAATGGCATCTCTTGTAACAAATGTATTACTCAAGAATAGAATATTCTGGATCACTTTCCCCTTGCCAAAACTTAATGTCCAGTGGCTGGGATGCTCATTTGGAAGACAATTAAGTCTCAATAAAGAAGTCTGAAAACAGGCTCCTCAGAGTGAGTCAAAATCCTTATTCAGATCAGAGTTCAACCCAGATCTCCAAGATCCTGGTTGAGGCAGTGAGGTACTTTACAACAGACAATCCTTTCATGGGCACAGTTTGTGCAGAAAACAAAATTCAGTTTTTTATGTTAAGAATGTTCAAGTTGTAGAATCTTCTTTGCCATTCACTTCTGAATAATTAGAGAGCTTAGAAGGTGTAACAATGAAAGCTTTTCTAAGCCCAAGCACTAAATGTTTTTTTTTTTCAAAAGAGTGTTCTTTTTAAGGAATAACTTATATAACTGTAGCTATGCAGTTAAGAGATTTTTTCAGTCTGCTATAGAGTACATATACTTGGTCAGCAAACTCACTTTGTTAGGTTAAATTTAGTCACTACAGTGGAAGATGTGCATCCAGGTCATCACATAAACTAATTCCCATGAAAGTAATATCTAGGTATAAGTAAAGTTTCATTAAATAAACACTCAAGTATTACATTCTTCAGTGCCCTATATGCAACAGCATGGAAGCCTCTGAAATTGTAGATAAAACTCTGCATTCACTTGCCAAATTCAAGAGAAATTTCTAAAGACTAAGCATGAGAAGAATGATATCCCAGTCATAAATACTATTTCTCTACAGTCCTATTAGCAATTTTCTGGTGCTAAAGTTTGAGCTAGGAACCAGAAGGTAGGACAAAAAGCAGTTTGGCCATAGTCCTTCTGAGAATTACATCTTGAAGGTAACAAGGATATTGGTTTCACCTAACTAGGTAAGTACAGTGTTTCATCAGCTGAAGTGTTGCAGCAGAATTATTGCAGAGCTTCTTGGCCAATGCTGAAGCAGCTTACAACTGGTCTAAAACAGACTGGACTGGGACCAATGCTTATCTGGGCCTAACAGCAATGGCATGAGACAGTACCATTTCCTTATTCTCTACATGCAGCACTACTAATAAAGTATGATCTCGACAGTTTTACCATGCATTTTACAGACTGACTATTAAGCAGAAGTAGTTTGTTAATAATGGAACTAAGGAAGAGTAGTTTCCCATGGATTTGGGGTTTAAGGTTTGAAGTTTCTGCCATTCAACAAACTCCAGGTCAAGCTGTTCTATACTTCAATCAGAACTACTGATACACTGATATCTAAAACTGTCACCTGGTAGTCTTTTCTCTACATGATGAGCTATTAACATGTATCTCTTATTACTGATAATGATCAAAGCTTTACAAATAGACTTTTGAGATCTTTCCTGCAAAATTCAGTAAGCTTGGCCAATAGGTTCAGAACAAAATACAGGTCATCAGCTTTTCCCCCTTTAACTATTGTTCTTTTATACATTACCTCAATTTGTTCATAGACATGAATAGGATCACTAATTCCTCTGTAGTTAAAGGCAAAGTAGAAGTAGACGCATGCACCTGCATCGTAAGTCTGTGTCACCCTGTTGAAGAGAACTGCATTACAAACAAAGCTTCATGATATTAAGCCAACCACTATGTGACATCATAAAATTAATACGATTACTTCCTATCTTGTTCAAAGGAACAGCATCTTTTTTCAAAATTTCTTCATCCTTTTTGCTCCTAATCCATGACTGACTCAATGCTATGACTTTGAAAGTTGAAGCTCTTAAGTCATTACAATTGACTCTTGTCCACATAAACAAGAGTTTAAAGCCTAAGCAAGTGCTACTAATCCCTTGAACTCCCCACTCTTCCATGTAATCCACTTGCAGGCTCAAGAGGAAGGTCAAGGCTACTGGTATTTGTAATATCATCACTAGATCTCTTACTAAACAAAGATTCAAGAAAAATTATTTAGATTATTGGATGGCTTACCTACAGGTGGAAAGAGGAGCAAACTGAACACCCTTTTCTTTGCATTCTCGTACTATCCTTTCTTTTACATTTCTACAAAGGTCCAAAACCCTGTAACAGGAAACACATTAAAATATAAAATTTCATATGTATGTGATTTCATATAGCTTCTAAAAAAAGAACTTCACAACCTTTATAAAAAAGCATAATCTAACACAACATAAAGAGTACCTTCTAAAATCACTGTTAACTAGCTTAGACTTCGTTCTAAGAACAGTCCTCATCAAGACTCCACTGCTTTTTCTGCACTTCTCCTGAATAGCAAGTTTACTCTGAAACAGAGACCCTAAAAGCTCTTCTTCACAAGGAAGAGGTGTCAAAAGTGTTTTAAAAAA
>VXAX01002640.1:342993-390537 GCA_013399835.1 Leptocoma aspasia
AAAAAGGAGGTTATCTACTTCTGTATGTCTTTACTTTCTTAGCAAAACAGCCTCTAAGTTTTGGCAAAGTAGTTAACAAGTACAGAAGAAATCCTGAGAACTCAAACTCTGCTAACACCATACCTTTGTGTTGCTGCAAGGCCAAAACTGGAGATCCTTCAGCTGGGCACTACCCTGCCAACTTGAAACACTATAATTCTAATATAGCAATGAGCTATTAGACCTTGTCAGAAACCATACTTTCTCTGCTTTTTTTTTTTTTTTAGGTTCTTCTAGGACAGACCCAGGTGCAAACAAAGTGCTAGAGCAACCAAAAGAAATCACTGTTTTTCAAATGACCATTCCTTCAGTTACACATTCTCTCACAAAGGTCTGCAGAGCTGTAATTCAGATTTTGATGTTTTATACAGATTTAAAACTACATTAAAGATTCATAGAACATAACAGAATTTAACCATTAGTGAATAAGAAAGTCAGCTAAATATTTTAATAAAGTATCTGCTATCTGTCAAGAACAAGTTAATCAGTTTATGGAAAGTTACATGGTCCTTAAGAATCAAAGGAGAAAAAGGTTTTTAAAGCATTTGCTTTGGCGAGGACAATTTTAAATACTTTCTTAAGTAAAAGTTCATTGTCTTCTGAAATAAGGAAGGGGCAAAAAAAATTGGTGACTAAGAAGTTAGCATGCTTCAAAATCTATAAAGTTAAAGGAAGAGCACTTTCACTTTAAAACTGTCCTCAAATTTCTTCTACACTCTTAGGATACTTTGCCAATTTTCAAATGGGGGCTAGAATTTACAATTCCCACTAAATTCAATAGCAAAGGTATAGGGTTGCCAGCTTAAGTCATCAGACTTTGCATCAAATGCTATAAAGCTTTGACTCAAATCACTTTAGATCCTATTTAAGAGATTTCAGGCTTACCAAATGGACTGGAGCATCCAAAATGATTTTGTATATTAAACTCTGTTGTAGTCAAATGTTTCTCAACCATAGCTAACAGATAAAATACCCTTAGGTGAAAGATCTCAATCTTGGGCAAAAGCTACCTTTTCAGTTTTCATCTCCCTACATTATTGGAAAAAGAAAAAACTTATTTAAATATACTTGATTTATTTCATCTTCACCACAGACTAATCCGTTTGAAATACACTGCTGATCCCACACAGGTGGCTGCTCATCCCCCACTGCAGTTACCAATGTCACCAATGTCCTGCCTCCTAAACAGGGCAATTTCAAGTCCTAAATTTGTTACAGTAAGCTAACCTAAGATGAAATATTACTGAATGCTTGATACACTGCATTTACAAAATTCTGGTTCTGTATCAGCAACTTTAGCAAGAACACACAGCCGCAAGACTTGAGGTACGTCAGACTGCATCCAATACACATAAGGCCTAAAATAAGCATCCTCACAAGCAAACACGAGTTAGGAATAATTTGAATGAAATCAAGTTTTAAGAAATTCTAAAGAGTAATCAGAGTTTACCTGTCCCAAGGAACAGATGTCTCAAATGATTCTCCTATTACGTAATAATCCAGGCCTAGGTCCTAATAAAAAGAGTAAGGAAATTATCAGAACATTCAGCATCACCATCTGGGATTCCAGTGTATGCTACACAGTTATCAGGTGAACAACTTTTTAGTTTGCAGGAGAAAAACAGAAATTCTAATTTAGCAAAAACACGCATATGTGCCAGTGACATAAGTTTATTATTAATAGGGAAATAGGGACGCTCTTAAAAGACAAAGATGACAAACATTTTGATGTCATGGCTACAGTGTGATAACTTGTCAGACTGTCAGTATGCCTACACTAATCAAATATTTGTATCACAAGCCAAGAGTTTCACTGTGCTCATCAGTATAATACCTAGTAAAAATATTTTTTTGTAATGTAGTCACTGTATAGATAGAAAAAAGACAAACATCTTCCCATCTTACACACAGCCTGCTGAAATAAAGGGAGATTGAGTGATTTGTCCCCAACAAATCCAACACTCAGGATGTGCATATTGTTCTGAAAAATAAAAAAAATCTCAAAAGTAAGACTAAAATTCGTAAGAACAGCTGCAGCAGTTCAGACTAAAAGTCTATTATGTTGGAATTCTGATTTAAACCAGTCATAAGCAGATTGCCAAAGAAGAGCAAAAAGACGAGTGAACACATGAGTATTTCAGGTACACTCCAAGCCTCTGATTTCATTCACCCTGTGGATTCTTCAATCTAATCTACCTACCCTTTCCAAAAAACCTATTTTCTTAACAAGAATATAAATTAATGTCTATATGGTGTTTTGCAGATGAAATTCCATGAATAATCACTGCTCAGAAATGGAAGACATATAGCCTCTGGGAGAAGCTCTGAGATATCATCTGAGGCAGCCCGCACCCAGATTTCAGAGAAAGCATCTTCAAAGAAACATCTCTATGTTTTGTTACATTAATTAACAAAAGTTGCAGCAGACAGACAAAAGCTGACCTACCCGAAGGTAAGCAATGACAAATGTCAGCATGTATCCTCTCTGTCCATTATCTTCTCCTGCTGCCAAGCCACTGCAATTTACAAGAATGTAATTAATTTTCCACCAAATCACTCACCAGCTTACAAAAATATTTATAAAATAACTTTGATTATTAAACATACATGCAACTTTAGCTGCCTAAGCTGTGTTAAAACAGTTGTTAATAGTAAGGTGTCTTCACTAGAAATCAGAAGTTACTTCAGACAGACCTTTATTCATTTCTCTTTTCATTCCATAACCTGGAGATGAACTTAACAAAATATCTGATGTGATCTCAGAAAACAGTCTTCAAAACTCACAAAAGAGTGGAGAAACACAAGCAGACACAGTATATACTGGATATTCATTCACAGGAACACGGGTAATTACATTTCTAAGCATGTTGAATTTGTGTACTTTTATGCACACAGGTCATGAGACCCCAAGACTTAAGATTCTCAAAGCATAAGAGATCTGAATGAATTAAAAAAAGACACAAAAGCCATAGCACTAAAGAAAAAGGAAGCCTCGATTTCACTAGTCTATCAAGGATTATTATGAAAGCATTTGTTTTTAACTATTGGTTTCTAAGAACAAGAAGTGCTATGCATCTGCAGTCTTCCTACAAGCTCCCATAAATCAGACACCCTGAAGAAGCATAGAATTGAACTATTTTATACTATAAAACCATTAAATGGTTTAGCATTTTAAACCAGGTTAAACTATTGAAGACTTCACTAACAGCCTTAATAAAGCAACACAGACAGCACCATCTTCTAATGGCTCTAACACAGACAAGTTTCCTCCCTTATCAATAAACTATCTTGAAATACCAAAATACAGAAGGATTCACAGTTGAAGTTAACAGAATGAAAGCACAATAAAACCACAAAATTCAGAAATTATAGCCTTGAAATGGATAAAACAACACTTGTATGCATATTTGAAGAGCTGAAACTAGTATTAGCAATAACAGTACATTCTTGACAAGTCACAGTTTTAATGATGGTTTTAATCAAACACACTTAATCAAGGCAGAAGGAAAGAAACTGCTTGATCATTACTTAGCCTGCCACTTCAATGAGTGTTTTCTGTCCCTTTGTGGGACAGAAAATCACTGGACTCTTTCAACTAAACAAGTTTCTTGTATTTATATACTCACATGAATTCTGCAAGAATTTACTATCACCCTTATTATTTTGTGTCCCTTTCTGTAGTCAAAATATAAAGTCTAGGATTGCAAAACAATCTGCTTCCATGCCTGTAAGCAATTAAAAGGGCTTGTTTCCACTTTAATAACATCCATTCTATATTTAGTAAATATTTTTCTGCAATACACAGACAGCTGAAGTTTTTCCAGTAAAGTTACCTATGAATTAGTACAAGCCATATATATCAAAGGGAACATTCAGTAACTAATTGACTGCTGCCACTTCAAACTAGTAAATTAAGAACATATCCATACAGTAACCACTACAAAAATATGGTAGGCCAATTTTTTCCTGGACAGTTCATTCCCAGCTTCACATTGAAAACGTTCTTTGAAAAGCATACCCAAACTTGGTGGCAATATCATAGACTTGCTTCTCATGCTGAAGAACCTTCTCTCTGTCACCCTCAAAGAGCAAGGTAGCTACACACAGTATGTTGGGATCAAATCCTTTAAACTGCAAAGAGAGACAAACTTGCCATTAGTCACAGTCTATGTGGTAGAATACAAGGAACAGGTTTTTACTTTTCAAATACATGGCATGTGCCCTGGTCAATAACTGTTGCTGCAATTAAGAGGAATGATTGGGAAAAAGTCTTTCAAAAATTTATTCCCAAAACTTAAGTTTTTCCTTGACAGGACAGGTCAACTGAAATAACAGAAATTATCTGTTACCTCTTTCCTCCTGTTAAAAAACAGGAGAGGCATAACAGCTGTCTACCTATGCTGTAGAAAAAAAAAAGATATTAAATGCTTTGAGCAATAGAGACATTTATATTCTATCAACTATTCCTATCAGCTATAAAAGCAGGAAAAAAACTATGACCATCATGAATATTGAGGGAAGGAAAAACTTCTGGGCTATCTCTAAACAGAATATGTATTCCCTAAAAAAAGAAGTCCCAAGGCACATGTTATTGCCCACTTCAATAGTCCAAGAAAAAGCAGCAGAATCAACACTAGTCACTGTCTTCCAGAAGTACTCCCACTCTTGGAAGATAATGAAATTTTCCACATTTGAATACCCATATTTGCAGTAACTCTCTAGTTAGGTAATTTGGAGGAAAAAAATTAATAATAAGATAAAATATTTAATACAAAAGCCTAGGTGACATCATTTTATCACCAAATAATTGTAGGTTAAAAAGGAATGAATCCCAGAAAACAAAAAACCAATTTATATGGGAAAATCTGCCAAATATCTTGAGGATCTTGTAAAATTCGAGCTCATTGTAGTAACAAGGTAGAGCATGCCTTGAAAAAAATCTAGGAAGATAAAAATAAGAGTGTGGGCCTTGCTCCATCAGCATTCTCTGATTATCACTGATCTGCAAGCTGGGTAAACTGGTTCCAGTCTTCCCCTGTCACCAAGTTACTGTTAGACAAGGCACATTAATCTCTCATACAGGTATGACCAGTGACAACAGCTCTCTTGGAATAACTCCTCAAACACAATCTCATTTGAATTAAACCACCTTTAGAACCTCAAGTTCTTACACTGTAGTATCAGTTACACTCAAACTCAGCTGCATTAGAAGCAGTTTACCAAAAAATCTTGAATTTTATTAATAGCATGCAAAATTCAAACCAATATTAAAAATTCCAAAATTACCTTCGTGATGTAGAACTTTTTCAGTCCATCCAAAAATGATGTAAAAATGGAAGCAACTTGTGGTTTAAGAGCGTGACCTTTGGCAAAAAGCAGAAAGAGGCATATTAAGGCAAACAGTGCTCTTAAGAATCTTACTTCAAGGGGCAAATAAAAAATGGCTTGGTAGTCAAAATTACTAGAATTGCTTGAAGCACTTTGATTATCAAAATTAAAGAGAATTCTTGCTACTCATTTAGAACATGATTTAGGAAAAGGTTTCATTAATTTTTTGAAGACACAGGTAAGACTGTGCACAAGTATTTGCCACTTTAATTAAGGCTGCCTCAGTTTAGATTTCACAAGCCTATGGCATGTGGAAAATTTTTAAGAGAGCACTTAATTAGTTTTTACATCACAAAACTAAGCCAAAAATCAGTGACTTTCTTTTAAAGCTATACCAAAACCACTGAAACAGTCAAAAATGGTGAAAGTTAGGAGTTAAGCAATTTTTTCCTTAACAGTTGTATCACTTGTGTGTGAAGTTTTCTACATAAAGCTAGTAATTGCTTCCTTAATGACAAATGGGGAACTAAAATTACCAGGATATATAAATGGTGTCTTGGAGCCTGTTAAATTAACATTTCTGCCTCAGGACTGGGTTTAATTGAGATGAAAGCCTTTTACTGTTTGTTCCATTGTTTTCAGTCACAAACAACTTCTGAACTCTCATTACTGCTTCACTTTAGCAGCCTGGCATCTGGCCTACATGCTGTGAGCCCAATTCATAAAAAGTTATGCACCATTTACATGATACTTCCTTCTAAAATACTTCACAAAGCATTTCCTCCTGAATAACACATGAACTTCAACAATTGACTGCTCTTTTTCCTCTTAAGTGAAGAAGGAGTCTCTCTGCAGATACAAACCCCAAGGAGGACATCTACAAGCAGACTTCAGTAAGCACACAGAAATCAGGAAAAGACATGAATTTATTAACCACAATCTAAAAAATTACTTAATAATGATCACAAGAAAAATCAATATTGACACACCTGAAACTATGTTTACAGCTTGCAATTGGTCAAACCGTGCTTCCCAAATTAAAAAAAAATCCATCTGCTTCTGTTGGACATGTCTGAGCAGAATAGTGTAACACAAAAGAGTGATCAAAGCAAGCAGCAAGGCTTGCTGGGCCCCTCAGCTCTTACAAATCACAGTTCCCTTGGTTTGAAATATGAAGTTCAGCTTTCTCAACACCATTATATTAATGCCATTTGGAGCTGAGATTCACCACTGAGGCTTCTGTGCAAAAGAAGTTTCAGAAAATCTGACTTGTTGAAGTATCAAAGTAGAGGTTTTCAAGGTCAGTCACACTTCCCATTTTCATCTTCTGAGTACAATCAAAATAGCATGGTCTCAGCAAGTTCTGCAAGCTATTAGCTTTTGGGTCGTGGAACTTTAGGGTCTCCATGAGAGTGTCTTGAGCCAGAACATATCTTCTGCCAAACTTCCTAGAGTTTAAAATGACAGCTTTCCCTAAGAATTGCTGAGAAATGATTGTTCTGCATATTTGACAATGTCCTATTTAGGTGTTTGAAGTAGTTGAAGTTTTACAAAATCTTTTGTCTTCAGGAATCTTATGGCAGCTTCAGTGATTTTCAATACTTAGAGCCTAACAGTTTAGATATACTTGCACACAGTTACAGCACTTACAACAGCTGATCTTTTTTTGAAAACAGACAGATCACTTTGGACAAATATGTCATTATCTCTATCCCACCCAATCAAACATGATATCAAAATATTTTTTAAAAACCTACTAATTCTAAGGAATCTGTGAGACGCTTTCATGAAATTTAAAGGAATCAACCCACTTACCTTGAAAATAAGGTGCTGGCATTCTGGCATTTTTTTCATATCCAACTTCTTATTAATACTCTTAGGAAGAAAATGTTTCAAGTACTGTATTTTAAAACTAGAATCTCTGCTCCTTTACAGCAAAATAGAGGAATTTCAATCTCACCAATAGACTAAATGTCAAGAAAGGAAACACAGTAGAAAACCCATCTCATTTATAGGCAGAGCATGGCTCTTTACTGACTCAAGTAGTTGACAGTGTTTCCTCAGAGATCAAGACAGGCTTCTGTTTCCAAAACTCACATTATGGCACTATCTGGAGTTTGAACTCTGGGTTCACTGCCCTCTGTCTAGATTTGAGCAAAAGAATTACTACCCAAACCAGACTTAAGCTACTAAAAACCCCTTGGAAACAGATGATACTCCACAATGATCTACACACTTACCAAACTGAAACTGTGCGTTGTCAACAAGGCGAATTGATGCAGGAGCACATCTCTTGGAGGCAAAGTTAAGATAGTAAGAGGAAGGAAGAATAAAAAGATTATGTACATAGTTTGTTTTAAAATTCATTACAACCAAATTTTCATTTTAAAATAGCATATAAGAAAGTACACTTTGATACCAGAGAGCTCTGGCCATCACCATCACTGAAACACAGTGACTATAATCTTGTTTTCACTAGAATAGCAACATCTATTAGGTGTATCTAGATATAATGCATTGAGAATTTTCAGTTTAACCTCAAGCCAACACAGTAATAGTCCAAAAACACTGATCTTCACATTTTGAATGTTTTTCTAAAATGGCATATGCACTAAAGATAGTGCATATGTACTCGTTTAGTACATCAAGCTTATGTTTCTGTGTAATCAGAGATACACACATAACAAAAATCCATTGAAAAAGTTTAATTGTTGAGGGTCACCTTGGCATGCAGCTGAGCACTACACAGCTGCTCACTCAGACCCCTCCCCAGTGGGATGGGGAAGAAAAATCAGAAGAGCAAAAGCTGAAAAACCCATGGGTTGAGATGAAGACAGCTTGGTAAGCAAAATGGGGAAAAAACCCCAAAAAGCACAATGTAAAAAGCAATTGATTACCATCAGCTGACCAATATGCAGCCAGTCTTCAAGCAATGGCAATCCCTACGAAACACTCCCCCCTAGTTTTATTTATGATCATGATGTTCTATGGTATCTGCCTTTAGTCAGTTGGGTCAGTTGTCCCAACTGTGTACCCTCCCAGCCTCTTATCTGCTCCCAACACACTTGCTGGTGGGAAGAGAGGGAGAAACAGAAAAAGCCTTAACACTGTGTACACATTGTTTAGCAATAACTAAAACACTGATATGGTAACACCCTTTTGGTTACAAGTACAAAAGCTAACACCACACATGCTGCTATGAAAAAAGTTGACTTCATCCTGGCTAGACCCAGTGTACTCATGCTCTGCTGTCAGACTGGAATCAAAATCTGTACTTGGGTCTAATCTAGATTCTGCACTGTACAGGAACCTGAAAGACTGTGAGAACAGCTGCCTTCAGTTAGGTAAGTTTCTGGTCACGCATATGCCTACGCCGTATAATCGCTGATGGCCATGTCCAGTCACACGGAAATGTATGGCCAGAGGAATATGGCAAAGTCTGAATTTTAGGCTAGTCATCATCTAATCACATGGATATGGAAGTACTGCTCTTTCACTTCATTTGACATGTTCACACTTCACAATATCATTAACATGTATTTGGTCACACAAGAGGAAGAAAGAACATGAAGAACTAAGGGAGCTCAGCAGGCAGGGAGTGGTTTTAAATGAGACCAACCCAACCACAACCTGCAGGCTGATTATTCTTACATTAAAGTGGACTGATACATAAAAGAAAGAACTTTTCAGACAGCAGTCATTGTAATTACTACTGAGATTGATGCAAGGGGCAACAGAAGAGAGTAAGTAGTTCAGGCTCAAGTAAGCAGAGAAACAGCAGCAGCAGCAACAGAAGCTTAGAAATGGAGCAACATTAAGCGGCAAATAGTGCCTCTTTTTTCCCCTCTAACTAAGCCTATAGACAGGGGAAAGACATGAGTTCCTTAACTGGTTTAAAATGTTGATTAGCCATGTGATTAAGCATTCCCCAAAAGTCTGCTTAGGTGCCTGTAAAAGGAAGGACAAGCACTAGCAGTAGAAGCACGACAGAAAAACTGGCAATGCTGCTGACTAGCATATACATGTCATTCACATACCAGTTTGAACATCTGGCTTGGAACATTAAGCCATTAATTTAGACCAATCACTGGAAACAAGCTGTGTTTAGTTTGGCATTAATTAAAACGTTTCTGAAATTATTTCCCCAATTCAAGGTACATACTACCATTCATATATATATTTTGCTATGTTTTGCAGAGAGCAAAGCAAAGTTAGTCAGTGGAGAAAGAGGCTAGCCAGACTAAGATTTGTTTGGAAGCCTTGAGGAAAAGTACTACAGAATGTGGATACCTAAGCACTTCACTACCTGAAACCATCTGACTGCACTATTCTCTATTTAATTACTACAGTGTAGGCACAAATTCCACTTGGAAATATCCATCTCACCTGCCCATGTCACTGTGCTCCAGGCAGTGATTTCTAAATATAGGCCATATCCTTCCATATCCTTTTGTTCCTTTACCACTTCAAAGCCATGAATTCAACTACCTTTTATATGTATGTTGCAACTCAATTCCTTTAAACACTGGTCTCTTTTACACAGTCCTAATTAATCTGAGGGTAAAGTTCTCAGCTTAAGGAGATACAAAACTGAATTTTTCAGGCTGCAATATGAAAATAACTCCCACTGAAACAAGCCATTAAAAGGCTTGTCCACGTTTTGGCTCAGAATATCAAGCAAAATAATAACAGTCCTCAACTGAGTAATTTCCAGAATCGTCATGGACCAGATCCTGCATTTCATGGACCATACACACTTAGGAGATTCCTACCTCAAATTCCTTGTTATCAACTGCCAGAAATACTCAAGCATCCATACACCCCTACTGCTAGAATCCATGAGTCCTTGAGTGGAGTCAACATCCAGCTTTTCTTTACCTGCTTTGCCACTTCCCTCAAGCAGGCCACCCCTCGCTCAAAGTTGGGAAAGACCACAGAGCCGTACTTCTGGTATTCAGGGACTGGGCGAATCTTTATCGTAACTTCAGTAACCACTCCAAGGGTTCCTTCAGGAGAGGAGAAAAACTGAGCAAAATGTTGCAAGATGAACTTCTTGCAAGCTACCCAACTTAACATTTACCAGAATGCTATAAGTCAACATAAATCAGAAATCCCAAAAATTCAGTTTGCAGTAGCAGGTGATTTATTCCTTACTTTTTATACGGTGAATTCTTACAAAATATTCTCTAAATCATGCTCTTTGTTACTAGACTTGCAGGCTGACTCCACAGGTCCATTTTTAAATTTTAAAGCAGTGTTAAAAGCTGCAACTTCACAGTCCTAATTAAGGTCTCAATGTTTTATTCTAACACAAGAAATTCATGCCTGTGCAATGCCACCCATCAAACACTGAAAGCCACAGCATTAAAAATGCTCAAATAATCAAGCATTATGGAAGCTGAATTAAGATGCAGTACGTGAAATTACTCTGTTTATACCTTCAGATCCCATAATGAAGTGATGGATATCAGGTCCTGTTGACATGCGAGGTACTTGACAGTTTTTTTCTACTATTCCTCTAGGAGTTACCATTTTTATATGAATCACCTGTTTAAACAAAGTGCAATGACTATAAATACTAGCATTAAGCACAGATTTTTATTATATTTATTTTCCACAAAACATATTAAGTTTGATACAGTTTGGCTTTACAGGTTTTAGATATTCTGTAGGCAACCCCAAGGAACCTGAGGACTGTTACCAACCATTGTTTTAATACAGCACAGTTTCCCCACACAACAGATTGTTTCCATTCTATGACAAATCATATCAACTGCTGGTTACATCCAGGCAATACCAGTTAAAACTGTTTTGCTTCTCAGTGTAGAACTTCACAGATAGAACTTTATATATACACCAGGATTTTAATCCAGAATATACATCATACTACAGAGGAAAAAAGTGAGGGTTTAAACTTTGCTTAAGTTTTTCTTTAGAACTGCTGCTTGATAAAGCTACTATAATTCAGTCATTGCTACAGAAATATTTCAATTAGGAGGAAAGACAGACATAAGCATTGTCAAGTAGATTATCAATATAAAAGCTGCCATAAAACTGACATGTGTAGGGCCAGAACGTTGTTTTTTAAAAAACAGTTTTCAATGTTCTTGTTTCCAGCTTTATTCAAGCACATGCAATAGAGCCCATATGTGGGGGTTTCTAATCCTCTATTCAATTCAATCCCCTATTTTATACCAAGGAAAGGTAAAGTTTCAACTTTGCTTTAGTGATGCCTTTAAATGAAGCAAAATTACTGAATTTCAGCTAATGGCTTTAAAACTTTCAAGCAGAGGTAGCTAAGTAATTTTCACTATATGCAATTTATGAACCGTTGATTCTGCAGTAAGTGGATTTTAGGCAGCTTATATAACACACCGTTTCAAGATATAAAGTTCCTCAAAAGGTAAACACTTCCTTGAAACATTCTCACTGTGCTATTTTGAAACCCATGAATTGTTCTGAATCAATTTTCAATCCTATTTCCTCCTAATGAAAATTTCAGAAGCTGTTTTAGCCTGAAGTTATGCTTCCATAATAGAGAAGCCTTCTGCTTCACAACTCCCTGTACAAGCAAAACTGTACCATTCAGTAACACTTCAGGCAGCAGGGGAACAATGACACTTTGTAAGTGCTACTAGTTTTACTTCAGCCAGGTCTACTGAATAAAAACTGTGTAGCTCCTGCCAACCTCAGCCACTGACAGTGAAGTGTCACATCTGTGCACAGAACAAGTATGTCTAAACTATGAGCTGATGAAAAAGCCTGAGGTAACATGGACACATTACCTAGTGTGCTGCAGGAAAGAAGGAAAAAATTCACACATAGAAGGGTTATACAAATTATGAGAGAAAGCTGGAAGTTTAAAGCAAAAAGGCAGGCAAAGTCTGAGCAGTGATGTTTAATCTTCATTATATTCAATGTATTTGTTATAACAGAAAACATAAGACTTTAAAATCAAAAAGTATGCTTAAAAGTCAAAAAATTATCTGAGATAATATAAAGTTGAACCATTTTAATGACTAAAACAGATTCAAGAGTACAATACTGCCACTCCCAGTCCACTGCTTCCTTCCTCTGGCTTCCTACAGACCATGTGGTAGCACTAGATCTCACCACTGTGCACCCACATGGTCAATTAGATCAGCCTACTGATTTAAAAAATACTGCTAGCCATGGGCTGGTAGGAAGGTGGGGAGCTTGCTTGCTGTCAAGAGTTAGACAGCTCAGCTAGACATCTTCAGGTACACACAACAGGTAGCAGAGAACATGGGACTTCTGGAAGTTTGACAGGATTATTACACTGGATTAATAGAGAGTCCAAAATGGTCAAAGACAGCACCAGAGTCAGGACAGGGTAACAATTCCTTAAGCTAGTCAGTGAGTGCTCAAATGAAAATTATATCAGTGATAAGGATTACTAGTACTAACACTAAAAGCAAGGAAACAAGCATTTCAGACAAGGTTTGATGCCAAAACTGTATTACACAAAGAATTGCTATTTACTCTCCCACTGTGAGTCATTATAAAAGTTAAATATCTGAACAGAAAAATTGTAACAAGTGTTAAAACTACTTACCAGATCTTCAATGTTTCCATAGATGTTTTTTTTCATGCCTGATGCTCGTGTTGCTACCCATCCTCCTAGTGAACTGAATTCCATGGAATCTGGTTCATGGCCTGTACAGAAGCCACTTTCAGCAAGCTAAAGAAAAGAAAAGAAAAGAAAAGAAAAAAATACATCCTACAGGTCATGCATTAACTTAGTACTTCATGCATAACATTAGTACATGCATAACATTAGTACTCCAAATTCAATATTCTACACTTGTTTGGTTTGTTTGGGGTTTTTTTTAAATAAGTATCCTGTTCACACACCCATTTATTAAACTTTTATCTTGGATATGTACATGACATGCAGGTTGATCTGCTTCTACTGTGCATATGTGCTACATATTCTAATACTCCTCCCCTGTATTTTAAACCTGAGAACTCTACTGTTCCAAACAAGGTGAGAATTCATATACATCTGCAAAAAGAAGTTATAACTTAAGTAACTGCCAACTTTGCACAAATGCTGCCAATAAATAAGGCACTTAATCTCTTATTCCTTCCATCCTAATGTGATATGCAGCAGGTCTGCAGAAAATTTGAGCAAATTGCCTGTACTTAATTCTCTCAAGGAGAGATGTGTTTTAATATACAGCCATCTGGTTGGGCTTCCTGTATGCAACATCGTCAACTACTTGTGATGCAGATCATGCATTCCTGTACATTAAGTAGTCACTTGTTTCTCATTTTTCTGCATTAACTTGGCTTTGCCATCTGCACAGCACCTGAGGTTGACTGGATGCCCTCAGAATTACAACACTGAAGCTGTCAAACAGCAAGAATTAAAGGCCAAGCAGTCTCACATTAAGTGATAACTGCATTAGTGCATTTGAGATAATCAGTTTGCACTGACCAACTGATAACAATCATGTTGAACAGCTGTATTTAAGTATACCATGTAACAGGGATCATTAACTACGTTCTGTTGTACACAGTGGTTCTAACTTAAAGACTGAAAGTCACTTCTACATCCTGACTTCATTTAGCTCATGGTTTTCTCTATACCACAGGAACTTGTGGCTTTGTATGTTTACTGGTCATATAGTAGGAAGGGTGGGTTCATAACCATTACATATAATTCTTACCAGCTGCATGAAAACACACAAGAATTAAGCTAGAATTCAATGATTTGTACAAGATATGAACAATACTTTAAAAAAATACAAAGAAAAATACTGGAAACTTAACCAGATAAAAATACCTGTTTTTCCAGATCTTGTCCAACAATGCCAGCTTCTACACAAGCTGTTAAGTTTTTTTCATCTATCCAGAGAATCCGATTCTGTTGAAAAGCCAATCAAAACTAAGAATGAGTGTTTAAGATTTTTGTTTACTTCCTTCCCTAATGCTATAGGATCAACATGCTTAGTCATACAATTTACTATTAATACCACTCCAGTTATTACACCAGTGGAAGCTGAGACTCTTCACTCCCTCAAACTGCTATACAACAGGTTTCAATTTATGAAGTCACCACTACAAGAGACTAACACATATATTTGTCAATTTATACAAGGGATGTTTACAGAATAAAAGGCAAAAAATTCAGAAATAATTAAATCAAAACTCTTGCAGGAGTCTCCCCCTCACAAAGTATGGGCTACCTAGTTATTCAAAGCTAACTACTTCAGCTCCTTCAGTTTCAACATAAACTGCTTAACGGATCTCAGATACCTATATAAATCAGTTTTTATGCAATATAGACCCTATATATAAAGATAACCATTAAGTGTCTATTAAAAAAAGTAAAGCTTCAGCAATCATCTTAACTGCTCTGAGACACGTATGTTTTAACTTTGACAATGCTTCCTTTCACCTTAATTTTCTTATTTTCTGTCTTCATTAATGACTACAAGAACTGGCTGGCTGTCATTCAAGACACATGAAAATGGTTTATTTTCTGACTCAGTGCTTATTTACACATCTAGCTGACAAAAAAACCAAGATAGTAAGAATTAACCACATTTCCTTGTTACACCCAAACCTGACAGAAGTCAAAGCTGTGGGCTATAAATCAAGGAGTTCAAATGAAGGCCTGAGTCACTACTTGTTGGATTTCATTCTGCAAAGACACCTGAAGAGCTTCCTTCAACACAGAAGTACCACCTCTGCAGAAAAAAATCACTTTGTTTAACTGAAAAACAACTGAGTGCAGAAAACAGAGCCAAAACCTAGGTCTTGCCTTCAAGGCTAAAGGAGTTAATAAGCTCAGCAAGTACTTGGAGGCAGTAGAGCCTCACATCAAAGATACAGAGCTGTTTCTGAAGCATCTCATTACCAAGTAGTCATAAATCTATCATTTTAAAAGTACAAAGCTCCTTCATAATGAAAAGATGAAAACTAGCAATAAATTTTACAGAACTTCATTTCTAGACTGCCATAAAGCTATGAACCTCACATTCTCAAGATGTTATCTACACAAAAACCCCAGTTATTTCTTAAAAGTTTATCCTTCAAGTTGATTTATTATCAAGTTATTAGGTCACCTTATCAAACTTTGCTTCAAGTAATTTGAAGTCTAGTGCAAAAACTAGTGAAATTTGCAATAACAACTTCCTCCTAGCCTTTCATTTATCCTCAGATACAAATTCCAATATAGAAGAAGAGTAGCTTTCTCCGGGTTTGATCACTTAAAGCTGCTATAAGGCTTAACAGTGATTTTTTTTCTTATTAAATATATATAGGTCATATGAAGTAGTACAGGACTAATATCAGAAAAACAAACTGAGGGAGTACCAGTTTAATAATCATGGTGCTGATTAGTATTTCCATCCCTATTTATTCTGGAAAAGAAAGAAATGTCATTCTCTAGTGATCACCCAAGTAACTGTAAGATGACTTAAAAAAATCAATATAAAACTTTAAGAGATCATACCATTTGTGATGTATCCAAGGAGACAATTGTCCTTTTTTCTTCTTCAGGACATTCAAGGGCACTAGAGACACTTGTCCCTCCTGCAAATATGGGAATGATATTGTGATCATAAAATTCTCAGGTAGCTTTTCTTCCAATAGAATGCCCCTCTCCCTCCTTTCCTTTCTGATATAGAACTGAATAAAGAAACATCACTGAAGTTAACTGTTTGAGGCTAGTGACTAGCCTCTTAAGGCTGCCCCCTTCTCCCAGACCAGGTTTCACAAAATCAAGGCAGCTGTGGAGCTGGACAATGTTAGCAGCACTCCATAACAAACATGACATTCTGTGACCATCTCAGCTGCTTCTGTTAAGCCCAGCACAGAGCTTTAAAATAAGGAAGGATAAGAAATTTACAAAGTCATTCAAGAAACAGAGAGCTATAGTTTCTGTATATTCTTTAGATATCACTATGGAAGCCACTACACTTCAGCCTACAAACTTGGAATAAGAAGTTTGCCTAGTACAGGAATGTAATAATTATCTGAAAGAAAAAATAAACTGAAAGGCTTTAACTACAAAAAATAGGATAAAATCAAGCATCAGACTTATAAGCAGTTTCTAATGTATAGGATGTCACAGAACAGCCCCCAAGAAGCCTTTTGTTTCCCAAGACTGCTACAGCCATACGAAAAGAGAGGGTAGGATGGTCAAGAGCCACAGAAGGCTATGAGAAAAAGACAATGGCAAGTACAGAGAAAGTGCCAGCTAATAAAACACTCTGCAAGAGCAGTAAAGTCCATCACCTTTGTTTCCAGATGGAAAAGGTGGCACTTTCCTTAAATACCTTAAATTCCTACTGTAATAACTTCACAAGTTGACTGTAGTTTACTAGAAACAAACTTGGAAAACAACCTGAAGATCTTTCTGTATCCTGGACAGTGAACAAGAAATAGTCAATATTGCTGCTTTCAGGTCTACTATTAGTTAAAAGGGGACTTTTAGAAGCCTTGCAGCCCTTCAGATGCATCTGGCAAGGGTGGGAGTGCTTAGTGAGGAACCAGTTCCACAAGTTTGGTATCTTCAAGTGAAATGCTCACTTTATCAAATAGTTAATGCCCTCTTGCAAGGGCTGTTCTACAGCATAAGCAAGTACCAAGTAGAACACACAGATTTATACCACAGAATTAAGAGTTGACAAAAACCTTCTCACAGAAGGAGCTCATGGAAGCCAAAATCCCATGTTTCCTAAGCTCTATGTCAAAAAGCTCACAACTCTGCTTCAGCAGGCTTAGAGGAGAAGACATCAGTGAAAACTGCAAGTCCTTTAGAAAGTCTTTAGGCTGAGAAGGACACAGATTGCACAGGCCTTTAGTTGTAGTCCGTATCTGGAACACTTCCTGAAAACCCCTTGCCACCGGAATTTCTACTGAACAACATCTACAAGGAAATTAGAATAATTGTGCAGTAGTGTTTGACCACAATCCTCTCTGAAACTCTGAGCTTCAACAGTGCAACAAAAAAACCCTAATTTATACATGTTATGGGAACAGAGCACAAGTAACAAAGAAAACATATTTAAATTGAAGTAGAAGACATTTTCACAAATAACTTTAAATGGTTACGAGATTTCATAATTTCACTTACCACCAAATGGTATTATGCAGAGATTGTGTTTGCAGGCTAATTCCACAATTCTAACTACATCTTCATGGCAAACTAAAAAAGAACAAATAGTTAAAAAACAGACTTTGTGCTTGGTACTGTTATTTGTGTTTATTACTAAACACTCTTACTTAGTCTCTTGCCCTACGCATGGATTGAGACCTCCTGCAAATTCTCAGGGCAAGATGGGCCACCAAACAGTTAACAATTCATCTAGGTATCTTGGAGAACAAATCACATGTAAAGCTTTTATTGAAAACAGGCTGTCCAATTTATTTTATGTGAGAAATAAGTCTCTTCTGAGAGATGAACAGCACACTTCTTTCTTCCTGACTGACATTCAGTTTCAGAAGAGGAGTTGCTGATGAAATCTAGTTTTCCAGGATGTATTCTGTACCTGATCATAGAGGGAGGCAGAAATGCTCGTGCACAGCCAAATAAAAGGATCAAAAAAGAGATCAAATACATTGCATACATGAGTTTGTACAAACAGCAAAGAATGAGCAGGACTAAATAAATAGTTTCCAAATTCTGGCTATTTTTCTCTTGTTATACAGAGATGTTTTAAATGAAGGTAGTCAATAATTTTGTTTCAGCTGCTGTCAAGTACCTGGCCTCAAGTAATTAATTTCATCTTATAGTGCCTCTTTTCATGCTTCCCATATGTGATTTTTTCCTCTAAATGAAGGAGGAAAAACTGAGTAGAACTAAGTTCTTATAAGAAATTTTGGGGTTTTTAATGCAGTGCAGCTATCAAAGTTGTAAAAGGTAACGAAAGAGTTGGAATCATACAACTGAACAGAAATTGACATTTACTTAGATCAAACGACCTTTTGGTTCACTACTGAAGAATGGCACATGGAGTAGTTCCTAGTGACCAGAGGAACGTGACTCAAGTAAAAAAAAACTTTGTGTTTTTTTACTAGACAGAAACAAGCAGGCCTAGCCTATACTCAGATTGCACTGCTCTTTCTTCCAGTCACTGATCTTTTGTAAAGTGTTCTGATAGGAGTTACAGGTGTTACTTTTTTTTTACTAAAGTACAGCATGTAAAAAACCAAAAGTTCTTCAATACAAACACTTCATTACCCTTCTAGCATCATGTACACCTTTAGAACCCAAAACTGAGACTGCCATTTTTGACAACTGCTCTTGCTGAACATATATGTTCACACTACACTGTGGTTACTTAAGTGGTGAATTCATCAGTCAACATAAACTTCAGCTATATTTAATAATAAATTGACTTCCCCACAAAATAATGGGATTTCACAGACACAGCCTGCAGTCCAGATGCTAAACAATCATGATTACCATTCATGAGAAAATTCCTTCAGTTTCTGCAAAGATGAGTGAAGTCAGTGAACCAAGAGACAGTTTTCCCCTGACCAGAAAGCACTGGAGTTTAGTAAACAATGGCCTCCCAGCTCAGAAGGGAGAAGAAGACAATAAAAACTTACCAGGCCATACAACTATATCAGGAATTCGCTTAAACATTCCTTCCCTGAGTACAAATATCTCGTGTAGGCAGTGACCTGGAACACAAACAATAAGTTACCAAGGTCAAACAAGAAAGTGTCAAAAGCAGCACAGTTATACAAATGAAGTTCTCCTACCATGAGCTCTGAAGACCCTATCTTCTGCATCCTGGGAATATGAGATTTTAGTGGCTCTAAGATCCTGAAGAAATTCTTCATTTACAATGGATGGAGGTACATCATTAACATTTAAGGATGCCTACAATACAAGAAAATAAATTCATTAAAGATAGGTTCACTCTTACAGTATTTCTGTGCAACGGAAATAAGAAAACCAGGCTAACACTGACTGATACACCAACACACCTATTACAGATCAGAAAGACATCCGTTCTCCTTCACATCTTCAAACCATCAATTCAGCTTATCCTACTCTGCACACAGGAAGTTTTATTTCAGTAGCACATTCTTACCTTTCTTTCTCCTGATAAATCTGGAGAAATGCATGAGCTTATGAATGCATACTGAACAAATTATCCCTTTTCAAGACTTCCCAAGGTACCAGAATACATACTAAAGCCACTACACAATGCAAATTATTCTACTTACAGTTCTGTTTTCACTAACCCACTTCCCCTCCTCCTGTCATGTCCTGAGAGTTAAATCCAAATTGGACCAAAGCCTAATCAGAAGTTCAGTGCTAGGCAAAACTAAGATTGACTGATATAACATAACTGGCATGTATTAAACAGCCCTCACCTATAAGGAAGATTCCATAAAATCCATGTTTGAGTCACATACATACAGGTGTATCTAAAGTCCCAATGAACACCTTGAAAAGGTGTTCTTCTTTCAAAGAAGCTACACAGGACATTGTGACTTACCAACAGACCTTAAATCAATATTCTCTAAGTCCAGAGGGAAAACCTCTGCTTAAGATTTTCTTACAGCCCATTCTTCTAGGTTCTTCCAACAGATGTCTTGTCTAGTACTCTTACAGCTTCTCAAAGTGCAGACACAACCACTTAACTCTCTTTTCTCAACTGCACTTCCGATTATTGGGCACATAAAAATGTAGTAGGACTCCTATGTGCTTTGAAGATTCCAAAAAGACCATGCCTTTTTTTTCCTCTTTAAAAATGGAGCAAATATGGGTAAACTCCCTAAAGGAATATGTCTTCTATTACAAACGGTCTCTAATTAAAGAGTTATTTAATTAGATAAAAAGCTTGTCTGATGACTAAAATGTAACCTCTTGACTTCAAGTCTTACTGCAAATGAAAATGTTGGTCAAGAGTCTTATTTCTTGATAACAAAGTCCCGCAAGTCTGAGAGCAGAACTGAAAGTTTTTTACTATTGTATCTTTTATTTTAAATACACTTTTAAAAATCAGGAATTGAACAAAAATTAGTTAAAAGAGTGCAATGCTTTCACACTACTTCCATGCAAGCCTTGCTGGAAAATTAACTGACTTCAACGCAAAGAGAAGAATGTGCTTGCACTTTTGCCATAAAGCTCTCAGGAAAGATGCCAGAAAGAACTTGTTTACAGCCCTACCATCAAAAAGTATTGTGCAGTAATGTTCCACCTAGTCAAAGAAACTTAAGACATCTCTTTCACAAGCCTTACCTATGCTTCTTGACAAATGCAAACATAGAATAACAAAATGGAATTCACTTTGCTTTCATCTTCTGAAGTTTGCCTTCTACAAAAAGTATACTCACACAACAAAGTTTTCTTTCCTAGAACAGCATTTTGCCTATTTTTGTTCTACATAATCTTCAGAGAAGCTGATACGTTTTGCCAATACATGTCTTAAGATAAAATCTTGGTAAGATAGTACCAGTTAACAAGCTAACAGTAAGGAAATTGGAGATTAATAGTCTCCCATCTGCCACAATAGCAGCAGTCTATTCTGAATGGGTTGAGTCGAAAAGTTGTGAGAGCTGATGAAGGTAAGATTTAAACTTATCAGGAAAGTTATATCATTGTGATGGAGTGTCCACCCTACAAAAACCATGTAAGGTTATGGAGAAATTAAGAGTACTGACAGGAATAGTTCAGAAAGAAATAGCTGCATGAGATGTTCATTACTGCTGGCTAACATCATTCACAGGTTCAAGTTGATGGCCAAAAGTTTGAGTTTGAATTTTCATGTGGAACATATAACACAATGAAAATGCAGTTTTAACAGTGATTTGACTTCTGGAAGAGGATATGTGCCATGCTGACTTGCTTTAAGGATAATGCTGTACTTATTGAAATAAGGTGTCAGCTAAAAAAAAAAAAGCATTTTCCCTCCAATATAGTCACCTTGTCACCTACAAACACAGAAGGTGAAATTAAGTGTTGTTGGGTGAGAGTCACTCCACTACTGAGACACCTTGATTTTAGGAGCCAGTCACAGTAAACACGATGTAAATCTGGTCCTGGACTGCTGCTCTTACTATTCTGCTATTAATGCACATTCACACAGTGGTGTTTGCTAGCCCAAAGAACTCTGATAGCAACACAAGAAACATAAGAAACAAATAAATAGGTACCAAATAAAGATCTTTAAATATTTTGTTTGAAGAAAAACCCTTGCTAGCTGTGTTTACACTTTAAACTTCACACTTTTGTTTCTTCATGGATTTCCATAGACAGAATTATTTCATATCAAGTTGAACACTAAGTGCCTGAAGATCTTTTTCTCGATCTACTTAACAGCTATAACAATTCTTTGCAGATGGTTTTAAGCATCTTGATTTTTATACAAGTTTTTAATATTTTAATCTTCAAGATTAAAAGGTTAATATTTATCTATAAAAATCTTACACACAATGACAAACAAAAATATACCTTTATTTATTCTCATAGGACTGAAATATCTCAAAATTTGCACCCTGAAAAGCTAGTCAAGAAACCTATGTGAACTAGGTCTAAACAGCTCTCTACGTTAAGTCTGGTCTGAAAAAAAGAAACAGCCTCAACAGATCTTGAAGATCCCAGAAGCAGGTACATTTACTGTTGTTAATTAAAACACAAAAGTCACATGCAGCAGGGAACCCTCCAATCTTACATGACAGAGGCAGGAAGAGATGGCATAGAAAGGCAAATGAACCAAGAGATGACTTCCCTACTGCTGTTCCTATATCTGAGTTTCTTCATGCTTAGGTGATAGCAGAAGTTGAAAACCCAGCACAGCATGACAACCTGAAATACACCTTGCAGTTATGACAGCCAAGAAAATGATGGACCTGCAGCAGTACTTGAGACTAGCTATGAGAAGTCCAGGTATATATTGGAGACTCCAAAGAGTCCTATCCCGTATGAAGGTAGTCAGCCTGCTTCAGATTACAAGACCATCAAAACCAGAGGAGCACAACATAACAGAAAAGCACTAAACATTGCTAGCAGATATCCTGGGGACCTGGTCTGCAAGATGTACTGTGGAATCGGGGTATTATTAAAAAATCTGTACTTGTCCTTCAATTCTGCTTTGCTCTATCCTTTCTCTCCATGTAAAAAGGGAACAAGAGTTCTCAAGACCTCTGTTCATGGCAAGTTAAAGCAGCTGCCAGTTAAGACCAACCCTGGTCAACAAAAACACATCCAGATGAATTTTTTTAAATATATTGGCAGACGGAGATCCTGTAATCCACGGCAGATGAAAGAATGTCTTGATGAATAGAAGACTGAAGAAACATTTAAGTTTTCAGGCCCTATGAGATTAGCTGCTTCAAAGAAAATGCAATCTTGAACTCACTCAAGAGATGGGTACAACCATTACCCAAAGCTGGGTACAAGCACAGCCTGCTTCCAATACTCCTTTAGCAGCTATCTAGTCAGGAACCTGAAGCTTCAAAGGGATTCTAATAAGGGAGCCAGGTCTCCTGACTCTAACTTAAGTTACTCTTTCTCAAAAGCAAAGTATGTATGACTTACAAAACCCAGAACATTCCCAATGTGTTATTTTTCTGAAAATATTCAGTTCAATCTTGAGTATTTTGGTAGCCAGTTTTCAGTACCCAGACATGTAAACAAAAATTACTGTCAAATAATAACTTTGACATCTTTCAATACACCAAAAACACATCACAGTTTAACTCCCTTGTATTTTCTGTCTCTGTTATCATGAATAACATTGATTTTGTATAAACAATTCCCTCTAGGCTAACACTTTCTACAGTCTTGAAATGCAAGCTACAGGCAGGACAGAAACTCCCTGTGTTAGAAACTTTCATTTCAATAAATGTACCAGTATCCTGAAACCACAAGTCATGCTAAGACATGTACGGTTTCACATAGTAGTTCTACATCAATTTTTTTTCCCAAAAACTTTCAAGTATTAATACACTATATTTAAATCAATTATGTGTGACAGCTGAATCATTAACAGCGTGGTCTTGATTATTCACCAAGACTAATGTTCAAAGGAACTGGTTCAGCTATTTACTTACTCTAGAGGTAGTTTTGTGCTCCAGACTTGCTCCAAAGGTTTTTTCTATCCATTCCTTAAAAGTTGGTAATATCATACCACCTAATCTGTACCTGAAAAGTCAATATTACATAGGGTCATTTTAAATTAAAAGAATGTATGTCAGATACACTTCTTTCAATTCTAAGTATGCACAAACAGAAGTTTTAAATCAAACTCTTTACCTACAAGCCTGCAAGGCTTCTGCACATTTACTTTTCATGCAACTGCATATTTCATTGTATTAAACTGTTCTTTACTTCACACAGAATCATTTGTCAGCAAGGTATCACTTTGCTTTGGGTGTGAGGCTTTTCAGTTATCCCACCCCACCACTCTTATGAAAGGTGTCTCCCTTGCAGTAGTGTAGAAAGCAGCACCAGAGTTTACATGCCAGTTACAGATAGAGGATACACTGCAATGTAAACAGCAGTCTCAGACACACAAACCCATTTCAGTACACCTTATGCTTTCAAGAAAACAGAAACAGTATTAGAGGTTCCCCCTTCATTATCAAAACACATCAGAATCCATCAAGCACTGTAAAATCATTTCCAGCACAAACTGTTTGGAAGAGCTTAGCCATGTGACAAATGCAGACTTACAGACAAGGGACAGACAAGCTGTTTTTACCATGTGCACCACATGTGAAAACACAGAAGGCTGGGGACACACTGAAAACAGCTAGAAACTACTGCTAATAATTGTATACATATACACACCTACAGCATGTTTATGTGTGCAAAAGTATTCCCAGAAGAGAGGAGAAATAAAATCTTCCTTTGGTATTAAGAGCCTTTAGCAGCTGAGAATCCTTGCCATAGTCTTCGCCTGGGTCATTGCATTAGACCCAGCCTAACTGGGTCTTCCCTCTAAGATAATTCAGTCACTGTAAACCCAGTTATGACCCTGCCCTTCACAGCCGGAGCAACCAACTCTACAACTGAGTCGCCTGTTACACAGAAAGATCAATTCTTTTTGTTTCCTCATCTCAACTACCCCCCCAGCTCTTCTATTGACAAACCCCCTGCTCTAATCCTAGAACTAAAAAGCTAGACTTTTCAGCATGGAAGAGAGTGTTCAGTCATTCCTCCTATGACAGCTGTTATTGTTTCATCAAACCCATACAAAAATAATGTAAATTCTTTGAAGAGGAAAGTGCAATAAGCAATGAAAGTTTAATGCATTTGCATCAAGACTTTGCAACGATGGTCAACCACTTTGCAACCCAGGTCAGGTGCTCAGAGACCCAGTGTTTTCTTCTCCAGACCTACTTCTTAGTATTGCCAAACTATCATTATAGCTGGATTGCAAGGGTAACCTTAATCACTTACTCAAAGGACAACTAAAGCTATCAGAAACCCCAAAACTTTTAAGTCAAGACACAGACAGAAGTCACAGCACAGAAGAAGTTAGTTCACTGCAATGCATGATTGCTCAGGAAGCAAGCTTTGTATGCACACACCGAAAATGGGTGCAAGAAGCCCCCCAAAAACCACTTGCCACAGACACACTCCAAAAAACAGCTTTAGCTGCTCAGACTAGCAAGTGTCATCTATCCCTGTGGAGATGGCAGAGTCTACAATAAAAAACATCCTATGACATATGGTCTGTAGGGGAAGTCAACACAACTTTCATAAAGGGGAATCCTGTTTCATTAATCCTTGGAGTTTTATCAGGGTGTAAAAACAGAAAGTGAATAAAAGGGATACAATGAACATGAAATCCCAGACTCCTTTGTATTTCCCCAGGTGTTCATCCCAAAAATTATTTAAGAAAATACACCGCTACAGTACTGAAGAAAAGGTTTTTCTTTATCCAGGCTGAAGGATAAAATAGGCTTAAGTTAAGAAGCAAAGGGCAGGGTTTATTGATCCCACTGATAGGAACTCAGGACCTTAAAAGAAAAAACTAAGCAGACAAAAAACATGGAAGTTAAGGTAATTGCAACAGCCAAAAAAACAAGCATTATTGCATGTTTTGTAGAATTCCACTGGTAGTCAGTATCATGGCATCTTCACTGACCACATACAACAGCAGCATCATCTGGGCAGGTGTGAGAAAGAAGACAATTCATCTCTTTCTGCTGCTCTGTAGAACACGGCTGTATCCACACCTTGAGTGATGCACAGAGTTTTTTCCCCTGTCTCCAGAAAGATCTAGTGGAGCTGGAGAGGGTGCAGAGAACAACTGCAAAGACCAAAGGGCCTTATAAGCAGAGACTGAAGGGCCCAAGAAACTGCAAACATGGAGAGAAAATGCAAGACAGGATATAACTGAGTCTTATAAATCAATAACACAGTAGACAGGCTGAAGAACTATTATCCACCTGGTCCTGCAAAACAGTAAGGGATACTTGTTTCAAAACACAAGTACTTTACACAACCAGAACCTCAAACTTGCAGCCACTGGATGCTGCACAGGCAGGCAGTATGAGCAGACTTGAGGTTATTAGACAAACTTATGGACAACAGACCTGTGAGCGGGTACTGAAAGGATGAGGCATCTACACCACCCGTGCAGATGCTTATTCTCCTATTTTCACTTCCAAACACTCTCCTTTTGCCAGTGTGGCAAACTATTCCATTGAAACTATACTGCTATAGTCCAACAAGGTATTTCTAATGTTATGTCTCAGTTAGAGAGAGTGTGGATGGGGAAAAAAAACCACCATTCTAGAACAGCCACTGGTACATATCAGTCACACAGCAGTCAAGCAGCCTTGATGCTTCCTCCTAAAAAAACCAGAAGTCCTGACCTTTATATTTTTTCTTGTTTAATGTGCTTTGATTTTCTGTGCAGCATCTCCCTGATATTAGACAGTGAACTGGCTTATACAAGGCTTAGCATTTTAATTTGGGCCTAAAAATCAAGAAATTAACAACTGCAGTGCTCAAGATCCCAGTTAAGTTTTTGCAGCTTTGACTCAACTAATTAATGCAAGTTTACAGATTCAAAGACTAGGAAGGAATTTTTAGGAAAGACAGAATTTTATTTCTCTTCTCCATTCTTTTGTTTTTAACTCTTACAGAAAGTGTATTTTTCAAACCAGGGAAGAGACTGCAAGGTTACTTTCCAGTCAGGAAGAAAAAAAAAAAACCCAAACCAGTAAGATGGCAACAGGTTTAAATTCCACTGGAACAAAATTGAGATATCCCCCAGTAGACTTCATTTTAATGTCATTTCTCAAAAAATACATTTCTCAGAAAAACAAGCTTGCTGCATGAAGGGTTAGAGGGTAATAAATCAGAAGTGGTGCCACTACACAACACATAACTGAAGAGCAGTTTTTATTTTTAAGTTCAGAGGATAAAGTAGCTCCATGCACAGTGGTTAAGAAACCCAAAACAAAGTGGAAATTTAATAAAGCAACTAGTTGATGCTCAAGAGATTCTCAAAACTGCACTGTCGTGCTGCATGTTATCTAAAGCTTTAGAACATGGTGCAGATTCTCAGTGTGATTTCATTAACACAGATTATATCAAGTTACACAGAAGACTCACATTAATTTGTCTTTGTAACATTTAAAAAAAAAATTCAATAAGCCACACAGTCTATTTTACTATGTCAGACTCCTATGTACAGACTTCCATAAACCTGTTAAATGCAGAATAACCTATTCTATGAAATGAAGCAACTTCTTTGCCTTCTTTGAATTAACTGTACTGTGCAGCTTTCAAACTCTTTTCAAATAAACTACTAAATAAGATATTTCATTTACATAAATTTTCAACTTACCTTTTTCCTGTGAATTCTGCTTGACCCTTCTTATTGAAGATGAATTTGGAGTCATTATATCCCCATCCATTCCACTTCAAAAGTTCTTGCCTTGAAGGGAGAAAAAATATGTGAGTGACAATATTAGCATCCCGCAGATCCAAAATGCTTTTCCATTATATGGCTTTGGAAATAAGTCTTACCAGACAGCAATTCAAGAAATCAAGTACATATCAAAAGTGCATAGCTTAGAGCCAAAAAAAAAAAATCTGAAACCACAACCATTACTCCTTCAGATTGCATCTTATGACTTGAAAGACCAGATGCTCTATCAAAACAACCATCAGCTTAAGTCATTGCACACTGTATTGAATCATAGAATCATTTAGGTTGGGAAAGACCTTTAAGATCATTATGCCCAACCTTTCACCAAACACCACCATGCCAACTAAACCACAGCACTAAGTGCCTCATCCAGTCATTTCCTGAACACTTTCAGGGATGGTGACTCCACCACCTCCCTGGGCAGCCTGTTTCAATGTCTGACAGCCGTTTCAGCGAAGAAATTCTCCCTGACGTCCAACCTGCACCTCTCCAGGGGCAGCTTGAGGCCATTTCCTCTCATCCTGTCTCCGGTTACCTGGGAGAAGAGACCGACTCCCACCCGGCTACAACCCCCCAACAGGGAGTTGTAAAGAGTGACAAGGTCACCCCTGAGCNCCCAACCTTTCACCAAACACCACCATGCCAACTAAACCACAGCACTAAGTGCCTCATCCAGTCATTTCCTGAACACTTTCAGGGATGGTGACTCCACCACCTCCCTGGGCAGCCTGTTTCAATGTCTGACAGCCGTTTCAGCGAAGAAATTCTCCCTGACGTCCAACCTGCACCTCTCCAGGGGCAGCTTGAGGCCATTTCCTCTCATCCTGTCTCCGGTTACCTGGGAGAAGAGACCGACTCCCACCCGGCTACAACCCCCCAACAGGGAGTTGTAAAGAGTGACAAGGTCACCCCTGAGCCTCCCCTTCTCCAGGCCCAACACCCCCAGCTCCCTCAGCCACTCCTTATCAGACCTATGCTCCAGACCCTTCACCTGCTCCACTGCCCTTCCCTGGACACGCTCCAGCCCCTCAATGTTGTTCTTGTTGTGCAGGGCCCAGAACTGAACACAGGATTTGAGGTGTGGCCTCACCAGTGCTGAGAACAGGGGGATGATCACAGCCCCAGTTCTGCTGGCCACACCATTGCTGATCCAGGCCAGGATGCCTTTGGCCTTCTTGGCCACCTGGGCATGCACTGGCTCACAGGAGCAGGCTGTTGACCAGCACCTGACAGTCCTTTTCCAGTGGGCCACTTTGCAGCCACTCTGCCCCCAGCCTGCAGCAGTACATGGGTTGTTGGGACTGAAGGGATTTGTCTGTTTGATTTTCTTCTGTGTAGAGAGAGAGGAGTAGATCACTGGCGATACGGTGATGTTTTCCAATTGGCAAAGGTAATGTGTGAAAGATGCTCGGTTTTCACTCTATACATGAACATCAGCATACAAATAGGTAACATCTAAATACTTGCAGAATAAAAAAGACATTTAGTATTTAAATTTATTTTCTTGACAGAGAATAATGATTTTAGTTGCTTGTCATCGCTATTACAACACCACAGCATTCTTAACATTCAGTTGATGAGGCACTTTGAGACACATTTGGACTGAAAGTCATAAACAACAAAACCTCAAGAAGTGCAAGAGTAATATATCAAATACAACCAGAATGTGATAGCATAAAACTTTAAATATATAAAAACCTAACTCATAACTGCCAAAATACAAGCAGAAATTGAAAAATCTTAAGCACAACCATATCAGAGGATCTCTTAATTATGATAAAGTCATCAGAACTATCAGTGTAAGTGTATTTAAGACTTAAGAAATACACTGATAGTAATCACACATTAAGCAAGTTTTGATTTAAAAGTTGGCCATTTATTTGTTGCTATTGAGCTAAGAATAAAGCACACAACTCCACTCTCCAGAAAGTGAAAAGAAAAGGGGTTTATTGAAAATAATTCGTGCCTTTTATAACATGATGCGCTAAGGTAAGACCTGATTGGTCTTATGCAAAATACCTCTGACTCCATTGGTAAATTAAGAATAAACACAGTCCAAGGACAACTATCCTAAACAATAGCTACTGCCAAGAGATAGCAACAGTTGTTTATAATTCCTTTCTTCAGTTACCAGACTAAATTATCTCTACTCCTTTCTCCAACTAGGCTGAGAATATCCACATTTATTTACATTACAAATGAAATTACTAACCTAGAAACAGAATTTTAGTTAAAAGAAATGTATCTCAAAGAAGTCTGTCAGAAGATCACTTACCTCCCTGCCCTATATACAGTAAATGTAGCTCTTACTCTGACTGCCTAAGAGTAAGATAGTCAGGAGTGACCATTTGAAAAAGACCTTCAGAGAAAGCACTGCCTCAATCACTTTCAGCTCCAGCATTACATGCAAGATAACAGTGTGAGAATTGATTACCAAAGGTTTTCATTATAAAGATATTATTAACACGGGCTGCTGACATCCTATCAGTGTAACCCAATACATTTGGCTTAAACAAAATCTATTTTTTTCAAACTGCCTGTATGCAAGATTTTAATTATTCAAATGGAAAAAAACCATGGTCATGCATTTCATTACAATTGTTTTATTCAGACATTTCAACCAGCCTTTGACAAATCTGGCACTTAAAGCAAATTTTACCAGTTACTGAGTACTGAACTGACTCTATGAAGTTTTGTGAAATAGCAAGTCTATGTTGCTCTTCCATGCTGAAGAATCAGTTCTAAAATTTCAGCCAAAATTAAACTGAGCAGAGCAGTCCAGATAGAGAAGCCTCTTCTGCTGCCTCCTCTCTCTGATCTTTACACATGTGGGGTTCACACAGCAAAGGACAAGGATCCACTCATGTTCCATAGCATGGGAATGCCTTGTGCTATTCTGCTGTTGTGACATATTATCAAAAAGGGTTCTTAAAGCACGTTATGGAGACTTGCCCATTTTTACCCTTATTTCTATGTGTGTATCTATGCAGCATTTCTAAATGCTGCATATATTTATATGAAGTTCCACAAAGAAAGTAAGTCATACACAGTGGAGCTGCTCCCAGCTGAGAAGGTGGTGACAGAATTGGCCAGCTCAAGGGACTTTTTTTAAACTAAATGTTCCATTCAAATCCCAATCACTACAGTCCTTCTCAAGGGAAGATTTCTCCCTCTGCTGACTAAATGCAGTATTTCTATATACCTGACCTCTGTAGTTTGTTGAATCCTGTAAAGTCAGGACAGACTTGATATTACTAAACAAAATTGAGGAAGGCTCAAACTTCCCCTCTAATTTAGAGAGGGAAGTCCTCTTGCAAGGCAGTGTCAAAATAAATATGCCAACAACGACTCATGAAACAGGCTAGAGAAACTACTTGCAAAGCTGGGGACAACCAGAGCAAGACACAAAAGGCCAGGCCCTAGAGAAACTGGTGACATGAGGTAAACTGATAATGGCCAGGTTTGAAACTATCATTAGTCCTGATGTCAGTACAGATAGATACTTCCCACAAAATCATGGGGAGGTATTATTAATTAAGGACAAAAATACAGACTCAGATATGAGGTTTTTCTGCTACACTAATCACATTCCCATTTGCTTGCCTGTTCTAAAGGCCTAATTTCCTAGGTTGGTGTTAAACCACCTAGCACTTTGATCAGGCTCTAAAATACAGAGCAGAGTTTAAGAGTTTTAACTCCTAAAAGTTTATTTTCTGGTTGAACTATTCCTAAGTCAAATTAAGTACACAAAGATTTACTTTGTCAGACAACATAGCTCCCACCACTGGTGCGATTATAATAATTAAATTAAAATCTAAAATAACAGCTTGTATGTTTGTGGAAGAATAGTTGACCCAAACATCTTGGCGACCCTGTAACCCAAAGGCAGGGGATTTCACACCACCACACACAATGGGCAGTACTGTATCTTGTGGCACTTGTATCTTCTGGTAAACACCAGAACAAGAAACTTAAGCACCCAATTTTTATATTCAAAACTACACTGAGCAAGTCTGAGGTTTCTATTTGGAGACAGGAAGGGCTGTTTTTTGGAATGAGTCATCTTATATTTATTCTCTCTTTTGTTCCACCACATCAGAGTACTGCCAGTTTAAGAACTGTGGTTTGATTTACTTACTGCGGTTTCTAGCACTTCACACCTACATGCTACGAACAAGTTAAGAGGAAATACCACATATGGCTTCCTAAAAAAGTGAAGCCTAAAGAGGCCAGATTTTAAAAGAAAGGCTGATCAGTCAGCTCTTATTTGTAAATCACACAGCCTGCAGGAAGATCAAGCCATTCAGATCTTCTTGCATTACCACCTGAAAGGTATGTTCTTCATAAGCAAGAGCAGGTGAACCTCAAGACTGAAGAGAATTACCCTCAGCAGAGGGGAAAGCAGAAGACATCCAGAGGAGATCTCCAAGCCTCTATGACTACAGAGACAACAGCAATGTCATACTCATATAATCCAAGACCGAACTTTTTGGAACAGTGGGTGTTACATACTAGTTGACATACTAATCAGCCCAGGTGCAAGCAGCTCTGCCAGATGAAGCCAGAGCAGTGTGCTGCTTTCTCCTAGGTCTGGCTCACTACCCCAGCTCCCTCAACTAAGGGAAATACACTGTAACACACACTGGCTCTGCATTTCCTTGCCTTTCCAGCTCACATTTGGAAATCAAAACTGTAATTTGACTGTAAGAAACAGAAGGCAAGCAATGAAAAAAGTCTTTTAAGTGTTGTAACAGCATTCCTCCCTTGGCATTTTTATACTGCCCTTGCACAGCGTTATTTATACAGTCACCATTTCTTAGAAAACACTTTTCACACCCCAACTGCAGCACAGCAGTCCCACTGCCCTCCAATGCCCTGGTGCAGCAATGAGCTGCCACATTAGCATCATGCACCATGTTTACCTTGGCTCTCAAGAATGAGCTGAGCTGTGACTAAGCAATCAATGCAGCCTTCTACATTTCCCAAATTTTTCACTCCCAGTATCTCAGTGCTAAGAGAATCATTCATCTCATATGCCAGTTGAATACAAAGGGCAGAAAGGACTGCTGACCATGTGCAGACTTAAGCACACATTAAAATCTTCCTCCATGTAAAAGTACCCAATGTATCCAATGCTGTCTCTGAGGACTTCAGCTACCTGTTGATCTACAACTAATATGTACCATCATTATATCTAAACTTTTACAAATTATGTATTTGCTAACACATCAATATTTTGTACCATCTGAAACAAAACCACCCCTGCAGTAATAGCATCTATCCTCATTCTTCAAAAATTCAAGGATTTGGTTGCTAAATGCTAACAACAACAACAAAAAAATTCACCTGAATACACTGTATAATATCTGAATACATCAATATTTTAGGAAGTTTCAAGTCCCAGCTTGAAAAAAAAAAAAGCTGCTCAGTTTGACTTAGTCAAGTGATATGTTCATACACATGTATGTGTAGCAAGATATAATTTACAAACCTCCTGGTTTTCGTCCCAGACTCCTTTCCAAGAATATACAGCCAAGACTCTCACCAACATCTGATGTTATTCTCACTTTAAACTAAATGTTATTGTAGTACTGTACCCAAACTTATTAAAGGTGTCTTATTTAAAGACACCTTTCCTATTCAGTACATTGGCTTCAACAAAATATAAAGCTCATTAACTATCTCATTTTTGACAGAAATGTGAAATGTTTTAGTCAGAAATAGTAGAAACAGACCAGTACTTTCTTGCCTTCTAACTTAAATGATAGAAATTCACTACTGAAATATACGAAGTAGTACAAATCAAACCTTGCTTAAGATTTTTAATGTATATGTTTGTATATATACACATGAAATTATATTGCCTGAAAGAAAACAATAGACAATAGACAACACAGTGTGACTAGTTTAAGTGAATTTAAATATTCCACTTTCATTACCATGCCCAACACTAAAATACTAGTTTGACTCACTGGCTAAGGATTTTTACAGCCAGGGGGCAGGAGGGTGGCTCCCAGCCCACCAGCTGAACTAGTGCTCCTGAAGAATCCAGTCACTCAGCTGGGCACGAAGAGGCCTTTGGACTACACTATTTCAACAAAATGTACCTGCCAGCACTGTTCAAATCTCAGGTTTTTGTGATTGGCACAGTGACTGGATGAAAAAGTTCTCATCTCTCCCATAGGAAACTGAAGGATAAGCACAGTCTCCCACAGATACTCTGGAGAAGCAAGATGAATGTGCAGTTCAGTCCAGCTGGAGAAACATGACTTCAGGTGGAACCAAGCCCAGATGCTCCCATCAGTTTCCTCACAATAACCACCAACATTGTCAATTCAATCAGCATTAAAATCACATACACAGAAAATGTTCACAGGCACTTCTGTTGCACAATGAATCCAGCAGATTCCTGGAAATCAGTTTAAAGTGGCAATTTTAAGGGCTACCACATGGGCTTAAGCACCAGTATTTGCCTAATGTAACACAGTCTTGCAAGTTGTAGAGTTCTTGAAAAACTCAGTGCATGGGTGAAGTAATACTGAGGCAGTACTGTGCTAAGGTGTTACAAGAAGACATTACCCAAGGAACAACTCCTCAGAGCCCACCTCAGTTGGACTTTGGGTTACCAGTCCAGCCCCACAGCTGGAAATTCAGAACCCTTTCCACAGAGATCTCTCCCCCTCTCCCCTGGAGCAGTGCCTCTGTTCAGATTATACAGTCACACTTCTCAACCAAGCAACACTACAGAGTGCTTCTGAAGCCAACAGTAAATTAGCATCAGGTGCCTGAAATAAAGAAAGAACACGCAGCCCAAGGAATTGTTTCAAGAACTGCTTTGTGAAAGCATCATTTATCTGGAGAGGAATGCCATGCTGCAGGCAGAGTATCTGCTGTGTTTGTCATTCTTATACCTTTTCCTTCTTGGAAGACCTTCCCTACAGCAAACCAAATATAATTGTTCTTAAGTCTGAAGTCAAGTAACACCTGTTTTAACACCTGTTTTATAACCTTAGACACATTCAGGTTCCATAGCCCACACTTTCAGTTAAGCCCCTGCAGCTGCACATACCCCGATTCAGTTGCTACTCTGTTTGCAGAATACCTAATACAACAACACAAACCTGGGCTCATAATTACAGTTTAAACCTACAGTAAGCAGCAAATGCAGACAACCAAATTTTTGGCATAAGACATTAAAGGTTTAGGTACCCAAAAGCAGAATGCTTTTCTTTAAACTATTCTGATAAAACAAGTGTTCACTTTCCCTGTACATGTTCTTAGCCTTGACTATTTCATTACTCTTCATTTCACCACAGTGTAATAAATAAAGCCCCAAGGAATATGGAAATCAGTGTGTCTCTAGTGTTCTTCCATAGTAAATAAGGTCAATTAGGGTGAATTAAAGATCGAGGAAAGCCAAGACATAATAATAATTCTTCTCAGTAGACACTTGGCCAAATGATGATTCTTATGCAACCAAACACTTTACTAGAAGCTCTCTCTATTCCACCTCCTACTTCAACTGACACCAATTTCAATTTTATCTTTGAAGAGACTGCTCTACTGCAAAATGCACACACATTTCCAGGCAGTAAATGAAACAGCAAAAAGAGATCAGTCCTTTGAGAAGTATTTTCTGAAAGCTTGCAAAACCAGGAAATTTGCTTTGCTGTCTTAGAAGAAATAACTTAATGAAGGAATCACCTGTCTGCCATTTTCCTGTGCAAGTTTTTACCCATCCCACAGAAAACCTTTTAGCATGCTTTGTAGCAAATACATCACGGCTCAAGAAAACTTTGTGGCCTACGCCATCAACCCTGATGGTGTTGCACAAAACAGCCTAGTTTTGGATATAATAACACCACAGAGGTATTATGCTTGTCCATCACATTCAACCTGCAACTGATTTTTAATACTCCACATTGCTTATTTTCTACAAAGAGGTACAGTAACACTTCTAAAAAGTCTAGTTGACTGCACTCTATTACGCTAGTGATCGCCTTACTTTGCTTCAGCTCAAAGTAGCTTCTAGTCCAAGTAATTACTTTAGTCTATTGCATGATCAGATTATTCTAATTCTATTCAGTTTAAATAAACACATCAAGTTTAACTAAACAGGTATATACACATCCATTTTCTTGTACATAACAGTTCAGACCTCAGTAGATATCAAGCACCTGATCTACAAAAGTCTTTCAGTTTTTGCTGTAAACGGCTACTTGCTTTCATATAATAATCTATATTGAGCTTCACATATTGAACACTTCCCACTTTCATCTAGGTTCTTTTTCTAATAAAATTTAGCTAATGAATATATCCAGTTTGGCTTTCTTGGTATCAAATGATCTAACAATAAATATTGTGTTACTTAAATTCTTATAGATTTCCTACATTTCATCTTCCTGACATGCAACTACTTGGAGCTACGTATTAGACAAGAATTGCTGTCACATATGAAGTCATTTTTACCATCAGATTATGACACTTTTTTTCATGTTAATGTTTCCATGAGACAATCTTCTTTATCTGTTCATCAAGTATTAACTTTGACTAACAATTAGTTGCTTTGATGCAATCACAGAACCTCCTGTGAATTGCCACATCTTCCTCAATGCAACAGGTTCTTATTCTTCTGATTTCTTAAGACTGGTGAAGTGGCACCAGCCCTTTCCTTCTTCACCCTTTTTCATCACCTTAAACTCAGAAGTCAGCTACACCAGGATACAGCTTAGCACCACATGTTGCTTAAACACTGTTTTCTAAAGGATGAAGTCTTTATTATAAAGATGGCTCTGAGTATTGGGAGTAAGATACAAAGCCTCTCTGAAGACACTTCTTATATTCAAGTAGCACCAATTCTTTAGGAGTTAATTCATGTTGCTGCATAATAACATCAGAACCGTTAGCAGCAAGAATTGCAAGTGTCTATATCAAGAAGGGAGGGCAACATTAACACATTACCCTGAACAACCTGCCTGTGAACTCAGCACACAGCAGTCAGCTCACTACACGCTCATCCCTTAGTTTACCCTGTGTAACAGTATGTCCATAATAATTAAAAGATATTCACAAGCCTCTCTTCATCCCCTAGGAAAGCAGCTTTTCCACAGAGATAGGATAATCAGGAGATCCCGTCCGGCTTTCTGCTGCTCCAGGACAGAATAAATTTTAAGCCTACAAGCTACTGAGTCAACATTTAGTTAAACTAAATCAATTATCCCTTTTAACAAGACCAAATCGTCCAAAGTTTGACTTGTGTAAGTTACACATTACAGGCTATTTTGATGAGATCAGCATCAGTGAATGCTCCGTCTCTGAGGCACTCTTACTTTCGAGCACACCTAGCAGTTACTCTGGTACAACTCTGTTCTAGGAAGTTGTAGCACCTGACTGCTTCCAAGGCAGTACAAGTTAAACACTTCATGTATACACAGTTTTTCTGGAGATTAAGTAAGTTTTTAACTCAAGTCTCACCGGCAAAGTGAGCTTACCAGTCAACAAAAGTCAACAGCATAACATAAAAGGACAGGAAAACTAATTTCAAGGAAGAGTTATTTTTCAGCTCAATTGCTTTACCAACTTTTTCAGCATGCCTATCATCGTCTTCAGGCTTCAACACACATTGTGTAACTATGATTCCAGCTTTCACTGCAACACTCACTTAAAATATTACATTCAAGCCAGGAATGCCATTGAGAAATAACATCTCTGTACTCTTACAGTACCTAAGATTTCCCTCAAGAGGATACTCAGACAAATAGATAGTTGCTTCTCTTTTGAGGAATTTTCCCATCTCAATAACTGTAACTTGAAAAAGTAGAAAGTGCATTACAATCCTTAAACACATCAATATGCAAATGCATTGTTCAGTCTTCCAAGGCATTTTTATTTGGAAACAAGAAGAATTGGATGAGACCCACAGACTTTCAGTCAATACCATATACTCTTCATCCTCCCCTTGCTGGTGAGATATAATGTCTGGATAAGATCTTTAACAGTTTGGTCATTGAACTACCAACAAGAAAGCCATGTTTCTAGAGGCCACTGTCTACTGACTGTTAGAAAAGCAGCCAGAAAAAACCCTGATCACAGACCTAAAGTACTACAAAGGGTTTTTTTTATCAAAGAAAGCCATTTACTTGCAGAAGAAATGCAGTATGAGGAGAGTGCACCCGAATCTGCTAAAGTAGTGTCTATAGCTTTGCTACTATTTCAAACACTACAGGAAAGATGCAACAGGTGTAAAGAACAAAAATTTTGCTTAAGGTACTTTTGGCTACAGCTTTGCTAGGAAAAATTAAAGTAACAGTTCAAAAGAGGCAGGACAGCTGAATCAGCCTGCAACAGACTACAGGAAAGCATCATCCAGCTTTGGATTGTCCTAATATTACCAAAAAAAGGCCTGCACTGTCTCTAAGTCAGTTATTTTTAATAGATTTTTCCAGCAACTTTCTCAGCCTCACAAATAAAAATCAGCTCCACATTAGCTGGGAGTCACTAGAAAAAGTCTCAGGCATTCATCATGTGCTCCCTTCAAAATTCATCACATGCTCCCTTCAAATCAGTGTAGGCAACAGAACTTTCTCCTCCATCACTCCAAAACCTGGGTATTATCCTCAAACATGAGCTCAACAAGACCTTCATATCCTAGCTATACTATCAGAATTATCAGAATTTTCACATGGAGCATCTTAGGTGTGTTTCAACCATACCTCAAGATGTTCAGACAGAAACTTAAGACAGAGATAAAGCTCCCTTTAAGTTTTTCTTGTTTCTACACAGACAAAAAGGCCAGGCTCTAAGTACAGCAAGAAAGTTGTACCTCTGGTGAAGAACAAGCTAGGCTTTCCAGCAGCTCCCTTACACCCCCACAGCAAATTTTTATTCTGAGTCCAGATCAAGTTATTTAGAGTAAAAATACTAGTCCATTATGATCCTACAGCAAATCCTATTAGGGGAGAGCAATGTCAATAACTTGTAGAAGTACAGGTGTTAAGTTCCCCAAGCTTGTGTTTCCATGGAGAAAGCTATCTTTCAGGTCACAGGAATCTTCACAAAGTTTGCTTCTTCTGCTCTTCACAGATGCAATAACTGGCTGCAGAAATTATACAACAATCCATTTAAAATTAATTCCTGGAAAATAGCTAAGCTGGTATTTTTCCGGAAACAGTGATTTCTTCCTAGATTCAAACCAAACAAAAACTCAATATGGAAGGCAACAGCTTCAGAACAACCCATTTGTCCCAGTGAGCAGCACAAGCATCAAATTCCCCTCAATGAGAACTAACAGCTTTCAAAGCTGTTCACATCTGACTACACATGCATGACATCCCAGTCCTCCCAAAGCAGGCAAGTTCAGCTTGTGACCATAGGCCACCAATTGCCTGTTAGGAGAATCCAGGCTGTTCCTTGCTCTCTTTTTGAAAAGGTTGAGAGCAAGGCATGGGCTGAATGGATTTTCCTCAAACAAGGAACAGCTCTTCTATTCACTGCTTGCCCAGTCTGCCTCTGGACTACCCCCACACACTAACAAACTAGTTCCCATCCACGGCTCAAGAGAGAACAGGAGGATGTCTACAACCTAAGCCTTGAAATGCTCTTATAAGATAGCAAGCCAACACATGTATAGAAAATCCACATCTGAGAAACGGGCAGCAGCAAAAGAAAGTTACAAAACTAATACAGAGGCCCCAGCAGAAAAGGGGCCTCACGATAGTAAGTAACATGGAACTACATAATGGTACAATAATCATAGCATATTTTAAAAAATCTAGCAGAAAACAAATCCAAGAGCCAGTGAAATAACTTTGAACTACAGAATGTGACTGTCTTCATGTCATGTGACATGTGACTCCTTACCACTACAGACAGCAAGAACCAGAAAAAGTAGTTCACAGCTCTAAAATTATTCATTTTTAGGAAACTGTCGTTAGAGCCTAATGTATGAGCACACTCTGCCGGTATTCACATCATTTGAAGGTTTCTGTGAACAGGGGAGGACTGAGAGCAGACAGAGACCTTGCTCTTCACACGTGCCGCATTCCTCATTAGAGCAGCCTCAAAGTATTTTACAAAAACCAAACTTCTCCATCACATCTAAAGATGTGATTAAGATGACCATGAACGACTTCCCATTTTAACACCGTCCCACTTATTACAGAAACAGGTTAAGAAGCTGAAGACCACCTTCTTTCGGTTTCCTCCAGTCCGCACAGCGGTGAACGGCTTCAGCCCATCCCCCGCGGGTGGGACCTGCCTCACCCTCCTCCCGGCCGGAGCCCCGCTCCTCCCGCAGAGCCCACGCGGGGCCTCCCCGGCCCGCGCCCGTCCCCGGCCGGGAGGAGAGCGCTGTCGGAGCGCGGGCTGCCGCTGCCCCGGCCCCGGCCCGCGCCCACGGCCCCGTGCTCCGGGAGACCGCCCGGCCCGGCCCCGNCCGCCGCTCGCTCCCGCTGCCCCGGCCCGGCCCGAGCGGCCTGCCCCAGCCTCCTGCCTCGGCAGCGCCGGGTCGGTGGGCAAACCAGGGAGAGAGAGAGAAAAGGCGTTTATTAAAGATTTCCCGCCTCCGGTGCTGTAATTACAGCCCCTCTGGATCGCTGAACAAACTTGAGAGAACGCAAATGTGTCCTTTAGAGATGAGGATTGCCTAAGTTAATGATGAAATGCTAATTAATGACAATAGCATAGGCGGGTTGCTTAAGAAATAGGTCGGTGAGGTGGCAGATAATCCTACAGGTGTTGCAGATTTTATCGTGGCTGTTGATAGGGACACAAGGCCCTGGGGAGTGCCTCTCTGTGCCTGTGCAACCCGGCTGCCCTGGAAGGGAGGATCCAGGTCCCGGTGACCTGCTCCTCCACCAAACCCACACCACGGAATGAGTGCTGACCGACTGCTGGGAATGCACCCCCTTCTGTATCTGCGATAGCCGTCGCTGGGCCAATCCTTGCAAAAACTGACAATCCTGACCGTATTTGGGACCTGTGGGAACATTTGGGATTCACTTTGTAGCATCCGTTTGAAGAGGAACTGGTATTTAAGGGAAGATACAGATTTGATGCCAACCCCAGGTGCTTTCTGCTATGAATTTGCCTTGATGCACCAGAATGCTTTGGATTTCCACTTGGGAAAGGATGTGAAAACTGGAAGCATTTTAAAATAGAACAGATGAAGATTTTTTCCATCAAGGAATGAAAAAAAGCTTAACAAACCGAGTCCCTTATAAAACACTAAGGAAGATAGGTTATCAGTCTTCAAATATGTAAAAGACTGCTGTGGAGTGAAAGGAAGCAATCAATCTGCCCTTCATGTCCCAGCTAGGTTGGTGAGAAGTAATGAGCTCAAACTGCAAGATATAACTTCAGTATTGGCATTAGACTACTTTCTAATGGCAGTGAAAATGAAAAACTCTTGTAGTCTGCCGAAGCAGAGAACAAAGTGACCTTCATTAGGCAGCGTTAAGAACAGACAACATACATCTATCAGACATACCATTATAAGCAGTTCTGCTCAGGGCAAGGTGATGGGCTAGATGACCTGCTCAAATTAATTCCAACTTTTCCTCTGTGACATGAAGTATCTCACACTGTTGAAGCCTACTCAGTTGTCACACAGGACCTACTTTCATGATTGGCTTTTGCCACTGACTGGCACCGACCAGCTTTTTGGAAGTCCTGAAGTGGATTGCTGGGATCTGTGTGATGACTGATACTTTCATAATGACATTTTGTCTATCAATGTTGATTTATTTGTTCATTTCTTCCGCAGATGTTTGTTACATATGTTAAATAAAATCCTATGAAAATTGATAAAACTCTTACCCTCTTTCAGACCTTTTTTAGGGACCTGTTTTTCCCATGATACTTCAACATGGTACCTTTATATTAACTAAGCAATTAGGAAATTCTCCAGGGAGTAGAATGTACTGCACAAGCAGTGAGACTTGGGCTCAGTTCCTTACCTCACATGCAATATTGGTGCTTCTTTGAGTCATAGCTCCCCATGTATAAACCAAAGATAATAGTATCTCCCTAGAGAGACTGCTCTGAAGATAAACACACTATGGACTGTGTGACAATATGGGACCAACCCCAGTAATGCCTACTGATGAGAAGCAGTTCATAAAAGCCACCCAGGTGTTATTAGTGTTTGTTTTGCTTTTATTCTCACCATTGTTAATTGATTTTATGCCCTTTGTGTACTTGGTCTAGAAAATAGTCTGCAATTTTCCTGGGGCAGTGATTGCACTAGTTGCAATGGGATCTCCGCCTTAAGTTAGGTTTCTGGTATTAGTGCAACACAAACAGCTGTTGTGGCAGTTTGATAGTTTGGTTATAGAGTTAAATTTCCCCCCGTGAATAATTTGTATACAAGTTTCTGGATTAACTCATGCATATCCACATTTAGCTGTCTGCTCTGTGGAGGCAGTCTGTAGGGAACAAACACAGGTCTCGACTGAATTTCCATTCACATTGTTTACTGAAGTTCTGCATATAGCTGGGGGGAATTTCAGTCACAGTTACCTAAAAATTCCCACATTGCTGAATGCTGCCAAAGAGATACTAAATCCCCTGTAGCAGGCTTCAGATTTTCCTAGAATGTTTCCTGGTATCACAGTCACTTGTAAGGAACAATAATGAGCCTGTTGGTCATTTATTTGATCTTAATTGTAGAGCTTCACAGTAAAAAATTGACCTCATCTGGAATCTGATAAGTAATATTTGCCATCACCTCACAACTTACTTCTCAAAAAAGTTCCAAATTAGTTTTTAAGTATGTGTGGGAATGAAGATTTAACTGGGGATGCTAGAGACATAGTGGTATGATTTGTAAACTGATGAGATCCTTGTCTTTTGCAAAACAGAGGAATAGCTAAGTCACACCTCATTTTTGTGCAAGTGGTGTGTTTTCTTACAGTACGAATGCTAAGCTCCTATCAGTGCACTGCATGCAATCCCTGCTTCCCTTGGAAGGATGGCAATCTTCATAAAAAGCAGCAGTAACATAATGTGCTGTCAGATTGTGAGGTCATTTTCTCATTTGCTGAAGGGAACCACTGGCATGTTTTCAAAAACTATATCTAATTTAGCCATATAATTCATTCTGATAAGTAATAGTGCTGAGAAGAAAACTTAGGGAACATGATTTTGAACGTAATAAGTTGTGACACCGAAGAGAACTTATATCAGTTAAAATACCAGCACATCTACAATGAAGTAGTTGGAAGTATTCTAATTGTTGTTGAGCCAAAGCAGCAGCCTTTGCCATTCCATGAGCTGTCCTGCCCACAAAACTGAGTGCATCTGTAAGCAAAAGTGAGATGCCAGCTCAGTGTGATGCCTCATGTCAACAAAGGTCTGCATTTCCAGAACTCTGCACATTGGCATTTTCAGGAAACACAGTTTTAAAGCCAGTTTACAGTGTAATACAAAATAAAGTTGCCAAAGTACTGTAAACTTTCAGAAAGGTCTTCATAACAAGCTGTCTCAGAGTTCCATTACGCAGTGGTCCCATGGGAGACCACAGAGGGAACATGCTCTCAGGACAAACATTACACTCCTAGGCAACCTGCACACAGGCTGTGCAAAGAAAACACTCTTCTGATAAATTTTCTTGCCTTGAGTGGAGTCCTGCAACAGGTTGTAGAGAATCACCTAATATAGCATGAGAGCCCCTGAGATGTAGGTATCAGATGCAGAAAATTAATTGATGGGAAGTAGCAACTGTACATACATCTGTGAGAGAAGATAAAGTACAGTGTTCAACCTAAACTGTAGTAAGAATTTTTAAACATTTCAAAGAAGTTTTATTGAAACATCAGAAAGTTCCCAGCCCTGGCAAGAAGTGCAGTGCTGTGGTACATGTCTGTGCTATTCCTTTACTGACTAAATAGCAGAAAAAATTGTGAGATTCTTTTTGTTTATTTTCCATTTTAAAATGCCACAGCTTTGAGCTGCAATTCTTAATTCACATCACTGCTTCTGAAGGCAACAGAAGAACATTATCATAATACTAGGCTTTGAGAAAATAGACATAAAGAAGCCTTTGCTTTCTAGATAAATGAAAAAGTAGAAACTAATTTTTCAAGACTCTTCATTTCGTGGTGCTGCTTGAAAGGTTTAAACAGAAGGAAACACCTATTGAATAAGGCGTGTTCCAGATGTTCTTGCTTTCTCCAGTTCAGCCACTATTAAGATATGATTGACACTAATGTATTAGAACACCTTTTTGTTCTGTACAAAAAGACACCACCTACAGAAGAGGTGGGGTTTTGGCTGCCCTAGGTTTAGGATGGGTGTGGGACATCCACAGCTGAATCATGGACTCAGAAGAAGCTGTTGAGGCAATAAAAGGGGGAAAAAGGCATAAGCCCTTTAGATAACCTCTAGATTAAGTCATTTTTTCACCAGAGTGGGACAAAAAAAACAAAACAAGCCTACACACATTCATGAACGTGTCATTCAACACCAAGTAATTCATGCTCTGGGAGGAGTTTTGTTGATATGGAATGGGCCAAGAAGTTTTCCTAAAGTAGCCAATTTCTCTAAGACCTACTTCGGCATTGTGTCACTTTTACCACGTCAGCAGAGTCCCTGGGAAAAGGCACTGCATTCACCCATCAATCCATCCATCCACTGCCAGCTTACAGCACTATGAGCTCAGCTTGTCAGCCTCAGTGCCACAGAAGAAGAAAGGCTCAGGTCTCAGAGCGTAGAGCTATGAAGCAGCCTGCAGGAGCTCAAGCCATTGGGAAGGATCAGCCTGGATTTGAAAGGTTACACAAGGATAGGAGAGATAATAGGGGAAAAAATATAAGAGAGCATGGGCCATGAATGAAACCTCTAATTTAGGGATCTCCAACCAGAAGCTGACCTTTTTTATATAGAAAAGGTTAGTGGGCAGTATGTTCTCTCTTTAAACATAAAAGAAATGCAGATGTTTTTGTACATGGTGGTCATGGTGGTCTCTCTTTGTTAAAGAGAGAAAGTGTAAAAGGAGCTCAACTATTTCAGCTTTCAGTCAACAAGATGATCTGAAATCTTAGAAATACTAGAAGTTAAAAGTAAGGCTGTATCTGAACAAGAGATGATCACTGAGAATCAAATACTAAGTCCTTGTCCATAGTATATTTAAAAACGTATACAGACTCCTCAGTGAAACTTCTGTGACTTCACTAAGCCTTCCACTGGTGCTCCAAAGCAGACTTATTAGTGATATATTTTTACTATTGCTGTACTTAGTAACTCCAGACCAGAATTTTCTGCATACCAATTTTGTATGGAAGAAAAATACTTTCTAAATTGTTAGCTGTATGCATGGATAAGTTTGTGCATCTCTCTGTTCAAAGCTGGCAAAGCTGTTAGCCTCTGCAAACTGAATGAGATGTATCTCTGTTTCTTCTGATTACTTCTGGTAGTCAAACCAGTTGTGCTCTGTCACTGGTAGCAATAGTGGCAGGTGTGTTTATCAATGTACATATTTGCAGGTGCACAGTGAACTCACTTCACCTTCTTCATTCTACTGCAATGACAGTCCTGCTGCATCCAGAAAACTAAGGGAAGAGAGACAAGCTTCATAGAAAACTCTGCATAGAGATGTATAGCCCTGCCCAGTTTCACCTCTTCCACAGTGTATGTTAAAAGCTTGTTAAGAGAAAAAGCTTTCATATTTGCTTTTTGAGGCAATTCAGTGAAACCAAACATAGTTATCACATATGTCCTCTCATGGCTTGGTCAGTGAAATTAAGCATAATTTGACATTTACAGACAGCTAGCTTTCAAGGTGCATATCCCAAAGGAGCTCAAGTGCACACTCTTTTTTACTGCCCCAAGACTTTTTCCACTTCCCCTTTTTTAAGAGAGCTGTCAGTTAAAGTGAAATGTAGCTGCCTAGCATGACAAGGGAGCTTCTGTAGAAATTATTTGCCTAAACACTTTCCTGCCTGTTGCAACTCTGCTACACCTGCGTTTTGTCTTGGTGACATTACCTCATGACTATTCTCAGTTCTCCATACTGGAAAATAGATTATATTACATAATTTTGCTGAATTATCCAGTCTAATAATGTAGTTTGATGCACTAATTTTTTTTACATTAAAATTCTCCCAATCTCCTGCAATTTCCAAATTTCAGAATTTTGAAGAGAAAGAAGAAATTGCATAATAATGACATTTGCTTAATTCTGTATTTTCCTTGTTCATGTCCCTTGACATATTGGTTCTAATAACTGTTGTTACTCCTAAGGATATATAACATCTAAACTGTATTGTGAAAGAGACTGTTGCTTGTGTTTTACTTAGAAACTCAATCCTTGTATATCCTTTTGAGAAGATTATAAGTATGACAAGAGCTCTAAAATTTCTGGGTGAGAACAGCATGTCAGGAGGAAGCTAAATACAAGGGTATGAAGAGGGTTGATTGTGCTTGAATGCAGTTTAGGTCAGCTGAATTTTTACTTGCTTAATTAAAATATGAAAAAGTTGTTAATGAAAAGCCTAGTGTATTTGTAAAGTTCTTGACTGAATCTTTTTACAGAGTTCTTTACCGCTGGAATGGGGACATTTGTCAGATAACTTGGCAGAAATGTTTGACATATTTCAGTTAAAAATCTAACACTTAACTGTCATAGCTGACTCACAAAAACCCTTTCCTGGGTCAGTCAGGCAACTTAAGAAACAAGTCAGCTATTGCAAATTCTTGGAGTTTAAAGAGAAGGAACATTTTCTTCTAGTGTTTATTACATTTTAAGACAATTCCCTTAGTATGCTCTGGGAAATACCAAGGTATGCAACATCAGACACACAATTGAGCAACCTTATTGTGTAAACATCATGTCTGGGACAGGCAGAGTGTTTAAATAGACCATGCAAAAGCTGTTCTCAAATGGAAGCTGACAAACAATTATGTGAGTCTTTAAAATAAACAAAACACACCTGAGGTGTTTGATTCTACTTCTAGGGTTCCCTTCACACAGTGCCGTTTGTTTGATCACTTTTCATGTGAAATGTCTTTTCCCTTGCTTAAAACAATAGGTTTTCATGATCTTGAGGGAACTAGATGTCAAAACAATAAAACATCTACACCTTAGATTAAGCCTGTCTCAATAATTCTTATATCATATCCTATTACTTGATAGTTATCTCTCACACAATAGTAAAATTGTCCTGTAAAGGTAGCTACTAATGGAAAGTCAAGATTATATAACTAATAAGAGGGAATTTTATTAAACATCTGAATTTCCAGGTGCTTTGTGAAAATGGAAGGCAGTTTACAACTACTCTGAGGCATCTGTATTTGTTCTGATATATGCAGGCATCCATATGCTTTTTATAAATCAGATGCATAGCCTTTTAACACAGCTAAGAGTGGAGACTGTCATTTAAGGTCAGATGGGGAAAGGGGTTAGGCTGACTCCTGATGTTCTGCAGAGTTGTAGTTTATGCACTAAACTACTTTAAGATATGCTTATCCAAATAGCCACTTTCTCCCGTCCCCTGAACTTGTATCTTTTTTCAGCCTTGAGTGATACTCAGTTCCTTAGTCTGTTCCCGCAAAGTTTCCTGCAATTCCTTCTAATTTGGCTCAAATTCCCTCTGGACTGCCAAAGCAGAGGTGCTCTCTCTGTGTGTATTGAAGGAATGTAGGGGACTAATACAACTCATTTTGAGAGACATGCTTCAGAATGAAGACATTCAGGAATACATGCAAAGATAATGAGAACAGGTTAGATGAGAGTCAGGCGGAGTGTGGACAAACACACAGGGTGGTATTAGGCATTTAATGGTCCCTTCATGTGCTGTGCCAAGAGGGAATTGAGCACCCTAAGCAATTACATGGCAAGATAATGGAGGCAAACTTTTAGAACATTTAGAAATGGCTTTTTCTGAGCTTGCCACAGAAGGCTTCGGCAGGGGACTGCCAATGCCATGAACATACCATATTCTGTTTCCTTGTACCATGTTTCTTTTGTACCTCTCCTGTTGCTCAAGGAATGGAGAAATGGGAAGGAGGAATTGCAGTCAGCGAAAGAGGAACCAGAGTCACAGAACTGTGAACGGGCAACTTAAACACAAGCTAGTGAGCACCATCCACCATGTGGTGTTGCACTGGTGGCCAACCACAGCAGAAAAGTAGTGATTTAATGGTTTACAGGCAGCTAAATTATCATTATGCCAGTACTAGACCATTTGCATTTTGTTTGGGGCAGAAGCACGCAGCTTCCATAACTTGTTCTCCTTTTCCTTGGAACTGGATCTAAGTGGTTCAGTTCTGCCCCTTCTCCCCTTCTGAGATAAAA
>VXAX01002640.1:390569-409686 GCA_013399835.1 Leptocoma aspasia
AAAAGGAGGAAACAGACTGGATTCTGAATAATGAGATCAGGTAGTAAATCAAGGAAGTTTGAACAAATGTAGCTAATTCTGTCATTATGTGAAGCAAAACGAATGTTGATTCAACTCTAGTTCAGGCTGGGGCAGTCCAAGTTAGCTGAACAGAATATTTGAATGAGTAAAAGCAACATTTCTGCTCAGATGCAAATCTGTTGCTGTTTTTAAAATCAGACAAACAGTTTTAACATCAGAATGCTGATGAAAAGGGTTGGTTTTCAGGATTTTTCAAATTACGGCACAGTATATTAAGAGAAATGAGTGGCAATTCATCTGAATATGCAAGGCCATAAACTGGAGCAGTTCAGCAGCTGCTCCACAGACAGCTAAACTGTCCTTGTGATGAGAGAGAGACCCTCATGGAGAAGAGTAAAATGGACACTCATGGGTAGGAACCACTAAAAAGCATCATTACCTATAAGTAAGCAAGCACTGCTAAAGCAGACAGAACAGTGAGAGTCACTAGCAGGCAGCCTGGCCGTCTGTCTCCCTTTCCTTTTTGGAAATATCGGTTATTTGTTGATTTTAACTTATTATAATGTTGTTTCCTTCCTGATGATGATGTGATTTGAATTCATCTGCATATTTGATTTTTGCCTTGTAGAACTTTAATTAAGTATATACAATTAATGACTGGCATCAGCTTATCCTGTGGAATTTGCAGCAGCAGGACACCTTAAATGCTCCTGCTGCTCCTGCCTTGCCAGACCTGAGGACTCCAGTCTCGGGCACTGTCAAGCCAATGCTGTTCTCCAGTGCTTTGTTTCAATAGAGAAATGTGGCACAGACAAGGGACAACAAAGGCAGCTCCTTTTTTGAAGAACACAAAATAGATTAAGCTGGTCTCGGCTGAAAAGGATGCCATCAATTTAGACAGCAGCCTGCTCTTTCAGCTGAAAACATGGGAAATGGAGCAGCACAAATGGGTGAACTGCTTGATTCTCCAAGATATTTGTGAGATAATTAATCTCTGCTGCTTGCTTTGTTTGATAGGGGACCAGCTTACTGCTCCATTACATGCAGTGATGTCACTGAAGAAGGTAGGCATTTTCAAATGAGAGAAAAACAGAATTTATTTTCTCTTTAACACAACGTTCTTTGTGTGTTGAGAAGTGAAAAAACAAGCTGTCCTTGTGTTCATGGCTCCTCAGTGCTGCAGCACTGGAAGTTTAGGGGCAAAGGAACAGTTGTAAAACAGAAAGTGGGGGCAAAGAAAGCACTGCCAGACTTTGAGGGAGAAAGTACTACTGTAAATATACCTAATGACTAGGCATAAAAGGAGGTACTAAGTGATTCCTCATGCCCTTGTGAGGTGAAAGCAGCTTGGTGAGAAACCTCAGGGCAATCATTCCCAAGCTTGCTGGAACATCAAGACTCTGGAATAAGAGTGTTGGCTCCCGTGCTAGAGCACTCCCTCCTGGCCTGTGGATGCACTAGTTTTAAGAGGGCAGTTAAGGAAAATAGTACAACCTTGTGACTGAAGGAAAAATAAAACCATGATATTAAATTCAGCAGAGGGACAGTTAGAAAATTGAGACATTTATCAGGACAATTATCTTGCTGTGACAATGGTAGCACTTGCTTGGATATCTTGGTACAAAGCAACTTGAGCCAAGAGCATTAAAACTGCCATACTCAAAATAGCAAGTTTCAGCTGGAATGGAGAGCGTGACTCCTGGTACATAGGAAAGCAAGACAGAGCTAAAATGACTGTTCTTGAGCCCTTAATTTAAGTTTTTCTTCTGTGTTTGAATTTTTCCTTAAATGGCTAGAAATCATTTCTGTCTTATGCCTCCAGTAAGATGTTTAAATTCCTCATTTAGTGCTCAGTACATCATTCAAATTCTCCAATTCTCAGAGCAGAAAGCACTGCTTTTGGATCTTCAATGGCTTTTACAGAAAGCTTTTTAGCAATTATTTTGTAATCAACTGAATTGTGTAGTTATATATCAGCAAAGTATCTTCTAAACACTTTTGTTATAGCATCTAAATACATTTTACTGCAGCTTCTAAGCAGTTTCTAAAAGCCATTAAAAATTAAAAAGGAAAAACTATTTGCTTCAGATTTATTTTCCAGGTGATACTGTGTATCCCAGAATTGCCAAGTGTTCCTGCCTTCCATAGCTCTTACTTGACTTGTATGGCATTGTTGGCTGTGTTAAAACAGGCAAACTTGATCCTTATGCCTTGTCAATCTTACTTGAGATTTGAGTCAGTTATGTTTTGACTGGGTTTAAAAGAAAATATTTCCAGGTTTGGGATTTTTTTCCCCTGTCAACTCTTGGTGATTTCTCACTCCATCTTACCTTGTACATTGTACATCTTACCTTGTACATTGCTTCCAGGACTCTTCAGAATGTACCAAGTGTTGGAACGAGACTCCAGAGCCAGCTGCACAAGCATCCCTCAGACTTCTGGAGTGCTGACCTGTAATGAGCTGATCTTAATCAGCGTCTCTGTGGCAAGTTTTGTCCTCAGCCCTGCAAATCCCTGCAGGAGGTCCCAGCACAGGGCCAGCAGTGGGTCTTGGAGTCCCCAGCTACCACAGACATCCCCCTCCCAGATCCTGAAACACAGAGGTTGAAGCTGGACCCTGAGACCCAGTGACATCTTTTCATTTGACCTAGTGCTGTTTGTGACCTTTGCTTCCAAATGCACCAAAGCCCAGCCTTCCTTTTACCTGGCAGATGGCCAACTGCTCTATAACAGAAAATGAACCTAAGCAGAGGCTTCCTCACTAATATTTATAGCCTGCAGATGGACACTTTAAAGGAAGGGCAGCTTTGTTAAAACATAAAACAAAAACCTATGAAATTTAAATTCAAGACCTGTTATTTTTTGCGTGGTGGCAGAGCTCCTTTTTCTTCAGACAAGTATGCTTGAGTAATAAAGTACATGCAAGGCCTCTGGGAAATGTAGCATGTGCTCTAGGGATGTGGGGTAGTTTACTTCTACCAGGAGAGCCAAAGACTGCAATAAAAGACATGGTAGGCTTTGTACCCCTGGAAAAGCTTAGAAAAATTAAGCTTAATTACAGGATAAAATATAAATAAATGCTTTGAAGTTTTGTTCAATGCAGCTCTATGGGCCCTTCCCTGATGCTGTTCTTTCTCTGAGTGTTTTTTGATCTCTCAAGGACACTGCTGGTTTAGCTGGACCCAGCTGCACACAGTGGCTGCAATTTTGCCTGATGTTTGTGACTTTAGGTGGTCAGAGGGCACTCCTAAATGGGAATGTGAAAGTCTAAACTTGAGCTAGTATTTTCTCCAAAGTTCACGTTTAGGATTCACCCAGCAGCTCAGACATGGTACTGCAGCATGTAATAACTCATCCAGAGGGGATAGGTTCAATTCACATACTTAGAATTATCCCTAATATTTTGTCTCCTACCGTCAACTTCTGCTGGTAGGTAGTTACCAAAATGGGCCAGCTGATGGACAGGCATCTTCTAGCATCAGTGAAGGTCTCACAGTGACAAAATGAACCAGCTAATGGAAAGCAGACTGGAAATGGAAACAATAAACTTTCATCCATTGCTAGGACATTATGCAGTCTAACACAGTATGGCAACTGTTGGCAGACACGCAAAAGCTGGAGCATGGTGTGCCTGAGAGGCTTGGACTGACCAGTCACAGGCTGTGTCAGCCAACATCTCCAGGGACTGAGGACACAAAAGGAATCAGTTCTCCTCCCAGACCTGCTCTGTTTGCAGTAGTTTTCCCTCTTAGCTTTTCCCATAACTATTACAGCCAGTGCTATTCAGTCACCAGGGAGGTAAATGCACACCCCATCAAAGGTTACAGTAGAACAGAGATTGCAGAAAACAGTTTCCTGCTTAATTTTATGTAACTTCTAGCAGTATTGGAGTTACTGTTTTAACATTCCTTATATGTAGCCAATTAGCTTTTTCTATCTGAAAATCTCTTGGATAATAACACAGCAAAGGATATGAAGTAAGGAAGTATAACTCTCCCCTAGAAAATGAAGAAAACTGGCAGGAACCTTATGGGCAGGTAAAGTAAATAATATAGCATTAACAATCTTAGCAAAGCATTCCAGATTTTGAAATGACAAAGCCCTTTTCAATAAGCTTTTTGCGTTACTTAAACACGGTGTTGTGCAAACAGTTCTAATGTTCTCCTGTTACTGAGCAGGAGGTTGTGCAACCAGGCCACAGCACACACGTTGCTTTTTGAAGGCAAGTTCATAAAGCAGTAAAGTATTATAAAAGTATTTGTACAGAAGCAAAAGCTCTTTCAAGTCATTATAACTGCTCACGTCACAAGAAAGGGAGGTTCTTTAAACACTGTGTCATTGTATATTATGCATATAAGGCATAAAAAATGACCTTGGGAGACAGAAGCCCTGCCTGGCTCAGACAATAATGGGTGCCACAAGTGTTTGCCTTTCAGAGGTAGCAAATAATACTGTAAGTTCACGTACACAAGTATGTACACATGGGCTAAGAAATGCCAAACAGGTGGAAAGAAAACTTTGTGGCATGGAAAGCCACTAACTGAGGCAAATGTCTGAGCGGGTAAGGCCGAGAGCGCTTCTGTCCCCTGCTAATGTTCTCTGCCATTTTACCTTGGCATCTATTACCTTGACAGGCTTTTACTGTTTTATGACCTGCCCCAGGTGTCTCTAAGCTACTAAGCTTTTTGATTTTGCATCCTTTTCCCTATCTTGCTCCCTATGCTTGTTTCAGGCAACAACAACTGCATGGAGTAAATCTTTGGGGTTTTATAGAGCCATTGTTCAAAACTGTTTGAGACTGCTCCTACACATTTGCAATAATAAACAACAAAAAAAGAAGCTAAAATTAATAAAAACATAACAAAAAGGCAGAGCTAAATGTTATATACAGTGAAAGCATTTGGAAGTATGAATGTACGAAAAGGCTTCTTTGATTAGCATGTTATGAAGGAATGATCATTTTTAGAGAAAGAGCATGCAGTACTTATTTCATCCACCAAAATGTCATTGGCTTTGTGTTTTGAATCCAGTTTTGAATAAACACTGTGGGGCAGAAATGTTAGATTCACTTTCTTCATTTTGTAAGGACATGTCACTTTAGGTCCTCTTGCAACCAGGTGCCCAGTCCCCTGTTGAGCACTGGAGCAGACTCATTGATGATCTAGTTATGTTTGGACCACGATTGCTCCAAAGGGAGAGATTCCAGCTAAAAATATAAGTCTTCACTCTTTTTTATCATACCCCCTTTTGGCAGAAGAGAAGCATTGGCACAGAACTGCTCTGGGGACCCCACACCAGCTCAGAGATTGCCTTGCAGCAGAGCCATACCTTGGAGTCTATATTGGACCTTACTGCTGGAAAAGAGAATGGCTTGGCTGTAGCAGAATTTTCTCTGTAGCCCTTTTTTTTTTTTAATATTGAGTTATCCAAAAATCAATAATTAAAAGGAATAGATCCTCAAAGCAGATAGATTTAGAGTTATTAGTCGGACTTGCTATTTTAATGACTATTTTACATTTTACTAGAAAGAGAAGGAAATTACAGTAAACATCTTTTGATAACCTTGCAGATTCCACTCATATAGCTAGCTCCTATTTTGTGAAAAGCTCTATGTATATTGTGCATTTTTATATTATCTAGAACTTCAGGACACAAGATGGCAGTGTACATACTAGTGATTCAGGCTTGGAAATGCTCCTGCTACTCAAACTGAGCATATAACATTTTATTTAAGCCTATATTAATCTGATCGTGTAATTGTGGTGTTAGAAATAAACCTAAAAGTATTTGTCAACAGCAGAAACAAATGCAATTTGACAATAAATCAGTATTGCATGAACAAGTGTTAGGTAAAGCTTAATTCAAGATTTTATTGTACACAGCAACACTCTGGAGACATTAAAAGCCTCTTATGAAACTCCTCAACTGCAATAACAAGAGGGTATCCCTTTATGAAGGAATGGAAGCTGGCTCAGTCATAAGAGGTTCTGAGCAAAATTGGCTGCTGGGGAAAAGCACATAAGAGAGCTGGCAGCCTGAAATATGTGGAGAGCTCAGGGCTCTCGGAGGAGTAGTGCAGACCACTGAAGTGGAACAGGCTGAACAGTATCTAAAATTGAACAGGTGCCTTTCTGTGAAAAAACTAACAAAGCGGACAACTGTTTGGCATGACAATTGAGAGGAAAAAAAATTCCACTGAGAGACATCAAATTAGGGGATAGGTCTCTGGCTGAGGATAAAATTGCTTAAAGAGCTACAAGGAGTTGGACCTTTCCATGTGTAACTTCAGAGGAAGTTAATTCAGAGCCTCTCAGGGCACCAGTGGGTAAAGAGAACTGCAGTAACAAGCTTTCAAGGCCACGACCCAGAAAACTCTTTGGTAGAGTTGAGCTGAATACTGGAATTAGTAGGTATAGCTAAAAAGTTGTTTTGTCTGCCTTTCCTATCATTTGGTTATGCAAACATGGCCTTGCTACATAGTAAAAAGAACCCTTAGAAAAATAGTAATATTTCAGAGAAAATAAATAAAATAATCCTCGAAGTCATTATCCCTGTGGGATTTCTAAGGCCGACAAAATTCTAGGCAGTCCTCCTTTCTCCTGTGCATATGTTTAACTTGTCCGCCTCCCTGTACCTAAACTCGTGGCCCTAATGGGCAAGTCAGATTGACCCAGGATATCCCAACTCCACACCAGGGTTCATTATTTCTGGATACAGCTCTTAATTTGACATAGTTATTAGGAATTGGATAATGAAAAAATGTATATTTCTCTAGACAGGTGTGATATAACTATTTCTGGTTTTCTCTCCAGAATGGAAATATTTGTTATCCTATGTACTGCACCATGGAAATCCTCCCAGTGTGAGTGGAGATGGGTGTACTGAGCTTGACCAGTGTTTTTGACAGAAGGTGGAATTTGGGGAATCCTGGTCCCTGAGTCTACTTTTCTTGTGGTCATTATCTATGTGTAAAAGTATCACCATGTTCCCAACCCCTCAATCACAGCAGCTCCAATGAAAAGTTGTCAGATTTTTCATGGTAGTCCACTCCTTTAGTTACAATTGGCTGATTGCTGCTTGTTATGGCCTTATGTTCCCATGCATAAATCACTGGGTTAATACCAGGACTTCTTTTCCCTCTCTCTTTCTGTGTTTGCGTAAGATTGAATTTGGCATTGATTCAAATCAAATAATTCAAATGCCTGATATTTTAACTACAGCTGCGTGTGGGTTCATGACTAAAATAAAGTGTATTACCTAGCAGTTTCAGTCATTTGGTCTATTCGTCACAGTAGATTACAGAAAGTATGGCATGCACAGAATTATGCATGCACTTTTCAACCATCTAAAATGGAGGATAAATTGAACATGTCATGGCTCTAGGAGAGTAATTTATATAGAGTACAAGCTGGGAAGGGACTAGAGCCAAAACCTCAGATCTAAATGACTAGAGTTCCAGGGAAATTTTAATCCAAATAAAAACTTCAGAGCTGTTCATTATATAATTAAGTGAACCAACAAGAGACCATATCTCACCACTCACTCTCAAGCTAAAGAATTTACACCAAAATTGAAGTTTTGTGGTTAAGTCCACAGACACTTAATACTGACTGTGATCACTGTATGGAATTACTGCCAACTGTCTGTTGTAAACACCCCACATGTCTCTTTTGGCTTTGCATATATCCCTGTTCTTCATAAATTAACTTTTCCAGCCCGATAATAGTTCCTCACTGAGAGTGTGTTATGAGGATTCACAAAATCATATTTTTTTCATGCATGGACCATTGAACTTGGTCTCACTGTCTTCTTTTTATTGCAAGTGCACCAATAATGTCTCAGGACTGAGAGGAAAAAGGAAAGCAGTTTTTTCTTGCTGCTTCTGCATGATCTTCCCTAGAGTCTGTCTCATCTTCTTTTGCCTCTAGTCAAAACCCAACTATCCTTATCATGGCAGTAGTCAGCCCATGTACACATTCAGTGAAATTCTATCTTTAGCTAAAACAGTTCTTACTTTTCTATTCAGAATCATTCCTAATCCAACCTTCTTTTACAGGTATAACCAATTTCCTTCAAATCAAACATAATCTGCCCTTTTCCTGTGATAAAATGTAGCTGTAATAGCCCACCCCAAGATTAAGTCCTCCCTCCCCAGTATTTTACAAAAGCACCTCTTTGACCTGACCCAACACAAATCAAAACTAATGTCTGTCCAAAGAGTCCAAAACAACTTCTTCTCCCCAAAATAAACTCTTGACATTAAAATGTAATGACCCCCGCAAATTCAGGAAGTCATGGTGCAGCAGAGTGATTGTAGTCCTAAAGACACTTTAACCTTTTCATTTACTGCAAGCATCATCCTTCTGCCTGTCATCAACCCATAATGTAAAAGGTGAGGTCTGGACTAAGAGGGATGGAGCAGGAAATGTTGGCAGGCTGGCTATTGTTACCTTCTGGTCCAGCACAGGCACACAGCATCCAGCTGAGGCTTGAGAGCTGTTCAGAGCAGGCAGTTACTGGGGAAAAGGATATTGAGGGTTATCACTACCACTGACACATTCCCCAAGCAAATATTGATAGTAATAATGAAAGTAAAAGGCATTATATTCAAAACTCAAAAGTAATACGCCTGTGAAACATGCTGGCAAATGATATCATTGAGGCCAAGTGCTTAGAAGGATTCAGTAAAAGGTTATACATACATATTCATACATTTGTGTGGGGAATTAGATTGGACCTGATAAAAATTCATAATGGATATAAATGTTCACAGTTCAGGGCATAAATCAGCCACCAGCCTGAGGTTAGAAAATAACTTCCCCTACAGTCAGGCTGTTACATAATTATCAATTATACTTGCAGAGGGGGGAGAGGAGGTTGAAGAATAGGGCAATTTCCTCAGAGACATCTGGGAATTACTATTGGCAGACAACTAATTTAGATTTTATCTGGTATGGAAGTTCTTATTACATCAAATAATGTAATTTAGAATTAAAGCATGTGATTTATTTTGTATTTTTTATTCTTCATGTAATCAAGTTCATGCCTGAGGGTAACTGCAGGCCTTTCCATTACAAGCCAGCCAAAGTTAGTGAAATTCACTATGCTGTGTTTTCTCACCAAATCTCTTTAAAAACAGCTTCACATTTTGCAAGGAAATCAGGCAGAGTCCCAGCAATTTAGTTTATCAAAGTTAGCCAACTAATACAGCCAACTTACTGTCTATATTAGCAGAGGAAAAGTAACATGTGTGAACTGCAGGAAAATCTCATTCCAAAAAGTTCTTGTTATCGTTGTTTGCATAGTAATCCAGTAAGACTTAAAAAGGTCCTGAATAGCTTGAATTACAGCATGGGGGCTACTCCAGGCCTACTTTTTTTGCTTGGTATTATCACCTCACCTAAGCAAAACATACACATTCAGTGGACTTGTTTCCATCAAGCAACACACCTCGAGCTCTTGTTGCACTTGAAAACAGTCTGTGAGCTAACATAACACACACTGCATGCTAAGAAAAGCAGCCTTTGTGACCTTGCAAACAGAGAGCTTGATGGAAAATCAGATTCTTAATCAATTGATTAAGAAACAGCAAATGAATACAGGCAATCCTTTATGTTTGCTGCACTGGGATAGTATCTGCGTCTGCTATAGTTTCTGGAGCACATGATACACTTATTGCAATTACAACATAAATTATCACCACAATAGATGTGGAAAGCTGAGAAATATCTATTAACAAAACATCTCACCAGTTTTCACAAGGAAAAGGAGTGGTACTTGGCATCAGTCTCTCCTAAGCATAAGTTCTGTTCCTAGTGAGTATTACTAGAAATATTGCAGTGGGATTGCTCAACATCTGGGAAGTTCTAGGGCCAGTCATCAGTCTAAAAATACTGTAGTCCTATTAAATTTTTTTTACTGTGTAAACTTGAGTGTAAACTCTGTGTAAACTCTGTTCAGACATTTATAAAAGGAATGGCTGAAGAGAAGGCAGCAGATGCAATAGAGTAGATTTAAAAAAAAATGTTTCCAATGATATCTTGTAAAGATTTCAGTTGAAAAGTGGATTCCAGCCGGCTTTGCAGTGCCAGCTGTGAGCTGCCGAGGACAGCCGTGCGCCGAGCACAGGCGCTGACTGCCCGGCTCAGTGCTGCAGTGGCGGTGCATTGCAGGCTCCTTACCAGCTGCCAGTGTAACGCAGGGGCTGCAGGAGCAGCGCCACTGCTCCATGGCTTTCTAGGAACACTAGGAATTGTGCTTTCCTTTGAGCACAATTAGCTCTTAACGGTGGCACCCTTATCAGCCCGGCAGCTGAATCAAAAATGAGGGATACAATCGTTTGGGGTGGGTCGCGTTGGCACCATTTGACACCAGTCTTCTGCCGTCACATCTGCAGTTTTGTCGTGTCTCCTGCCTCCTTCTGTCCTGCTGCTGCTGCTGCTGACACCCTGCCAGCAGCAAGCCATTTCCCTGGGATGCTCTCAGGCTGCTTACAGCCCAGCTGCCTCGCTCTGCCAGCAAACTGCTGCTCCAGCTCCCCCATCGGTTTCTCCCTCTTAAACGTAGTTTACCTTATGCTGGAAACCCCAGTATATACCGGGAACCTCCATACAGAGCTGCCAAGACATAGGATACATTGGACTGTGAGGAGATGTTTGGCCTGTGAGACATATGGGGGTGAAGACTGATTTTTTTTTTTAATATTTTCAACAGGATCATGAAGTAAAACTTCAGAACATCGCTGACATTTACATTTGTATGTCTCAAAAATCTGCAAATACCGATGATGAATTATCGGTGAGGTGTAATGAAATTATGCACTCAAAAGTGGTAGTTTTGACCTAGAATAAGCCAAATTGATAAATAGTGTACAAATAATCCAAATAATCTTTCAGTGGAATAAATAGCTTGAAAAGTATGAATTGGAAAGAAAATGATGGGAAACTGTCCTTCTTCCTTGGCAACTAGATGTGAGTTTGCACAGGATATGGCAAGGCAAAAGAGTGTCATTTTAGACTCCACATGAAGAGCTGTATCATCATCAGGTTAAGTACTTTTCTTTTTCATTTATTTTAATAACATATTCTGTTGTATCCCCAACTGTCAAAAAGAAAAAAGATAAATGAGAAAGAATGCTGAAAAAAGCCAGAAAAACATTCACTGGCTAGAGGTCAAGCTTATATGGAAATATGTGCATATGTTTAACTTGTCCAAAAATTTAAGGGTGATTTAGGGGAACTCATAGTGGATAACTTCTTCTGGAACAAGCTACTTAGAAATAGAAAGTAGAAAAGGGGATTAGCAGGTCATGGGCTGCCAGAGATACCAACACTGCTTTGTTAGCTGCTGCTGCTGAGCAGCCACACAATTACTCTGGTAGCAGATCCCCAGAGCACATAAAAACAAGGGTTGCATTTACATATTCCTGAGAATCAAGCTTGGGTTTTGTTTTCTCAGAAACTCACTCCCAGCGACAAAACTGTCATATTTCTAACAGGTATTGAGATAAAAACAAGGCACATGGTCCAGTCCAGTGCTAAGGACCACACTGATTCTTCGATACTGCTTCCCATTCAAATTCAGTCTTCATTACCCTGGGCCGGCACCTGTGTGGCTGCTTCAAGAGCAGCTCCTGCAGAACTGTGTGAATAGAGACTGCAGATTGCTTAGATTTTAAACTTGGTAATGACGAACTGCCTGCTGCATTAGCAGAATATGTGGGGCGTGACAAGAGGCTGAGGGAGTAAACAATGTTTTATATTCCCATGGCATGTGACAACCAGAAGGAAAATCTTAAAAAAAATGGGCAAGAAAAACTTAAGGGTGGTAAAGCAGCCAGCTTGTCCCATTCTCTCTGAAAATCAGAACAGTAAATAACTTAGTCTCCCCTATTTAGCAAACGCTTTTTTACAGAGGACACACAGAATGAAGAGTTAGAAGATAAGGAAGGTGTTCCCTAAAAGAGATTATGAACAAACCATAGATTAAATGCGGTTTCTGTTAAGAGTTCTATTTGTATAGACTTAGTATACTAAAATACTTTGATAGAACAGATATCCTACCAATGCTTGTATTACCTCTTGCATCAGAAAATGAAAGTCAAGACCTCTGCATTATTCTCACTTTCACACTTTCTGGATTTTTTTTAGGTGTGGAAGGGGCAACAAAAAAATCCACGAACAATTATAGTGTGCAGTTCAGAAAAATTTAGGCTCCTGGGAACGCTTGAGAATTTAAAGGGAAAGAAAGGCAGGCAGGAGCTGGGTCAGCTCACCTATGGCATAACTGTATTCCAACACTTGGAGGATAGCGGGGGGTTCAACAGCATATCAGACATGGGGTTCTGACTCTAAAGCCCATGATGCTTTCAGAGTCTCTGTAAAAGGTTTATTTAGTTAGTCTGGCTTCAGCAGTTGAAGTCACAAAACTAAGTCTTTTAAAACTCTTCCCACTATATTCAGTGCAATGCAGGCTGCAAACATTTCTACTCACACAATTGAACCTGTATTGTAAATAGTAATACATACAGGGTCATTAATTCTGGAGTAAGTTCCTTTATCTGTTTTAGCATATTTCAATATTTATTTCTAGAGCAGTTATTCTATTCTAGATTTATTCCAGAACTGTCTTGGCTCCAGAATGTCATAGAAGTATCTCTCATTTCTGGCATATTGATATTGTAGTATGCCCTGGGTAAAACAAGCATTAGGATTCTAGTTGGATTGGGTACACAGATCATATAATTTATTATTTGCAGATGCCAGGACATTAAAACTTTCAATTGTTTTCCCACCAAACTGAATAAGGCAGTTTGTTAATACAATTACCTCTGTATAATTGGAAACTAAATCAATGATGACTGCGTGATTTGAATGCTACTTTAAATAATTTCATTTTTATGATGCTGTTTTGTTGCACATGGTATCACCAAATAGCTTATTCATTTTCCTGCTGAGTGTGATTTGAGTTTGCATATTTCTCTGTGATGGAAGAAGCACATTTTCAACCCTTCTAGTTTTCTGGGATACAGTGTGCATTGCTTTTATTATTTAGGCTGACACACATTAACACTAGAAGTCCATAGTCCATAGTGAGTGAAACAAGAGGGAAGGACTGGGTGGACTGTAACTTCCCTGGAAAAAAAAGCAGCCACCACAGGTCTTTGGCAAAGTCCTTAAAGGCAAACAAAATGTGGGGTAGACAAGGTACACAGAACTTAACTATTATGATGGATTTCCCCTACTCCTTTCAGAGGAGGATCCCTAGTCACTGCCTGTTTGCCTCTTTTAAAATATTTGGACAGGCAATAGGGAGAAGAGCCACAGACTACTCATGGTCTGTTTGAATCTCTCAAGTTCACACGATAATGTACTTTGCAAATTAAACTTTATTTTATAAGCTCATTAGGAAAGAAAGCAAACATGATGAAGAAGGGCTCAGTCCCCTTTGTACAAATTAGCCTAGCTCATGAATTCACTAATTCATCATGTCAGTCATGAGGCTTCTAACTCACAAGTTCCCTAATTCATAACATGCAATTCATTAACTCGTAACTCGTGCACTTTGCATATGAAGAAAGTACCTATCCAAGGGCGAGAGTGCTCATCCTTCCTCCTTGGTCACAGTGCAGGTGTTCCCTGTGTCACATGAGAAGCACAAACATTAGTGTTTTATCAACACTGTTTTCATCACAAATCCAAAGCATAGCACCATACAAGCTACTACGAAGAAAATTAACTCTATCCCAGTCATAGCAAGTACAACCTCCACACCTATTCCCTACTATTTACATCATGCTCAGGTACCATACTATCCAACAGATCCTCATTAGCCACCGTCCTCTTTTCCATCCTTTGATATCTCCACAGATACCATTCCCTGTAAAATGTCCATAAAATGCCTGTGAAATGTCCATTGAATTCATTAGTCCAGGATGTTAGGCTCTACCTGTTCTGGTGGTCACTCAGGACCAGAGAGCTGCTGTGTTGTGCGGAGTTATTGGGCACCAAAGCCAGCTCAGGTCGGGTCACTGCTGCACGTGCCCCACCGCTTGCACAGTGTGTTCTCCACTGGCAGTGGTTCCTGCTACAGTAGTCCTATAACATGCAACTCAGATCATAGTTTACAACAATTTAAAGGTGCATCCATTAGTTTCCATCTCTCTTTGGACTCCTACACTTGCCTCTGCTCCAGTGTGGACCTACCCAGAGACTCCAGTCCCTTAGGGGTGGACCTCTCCAGTGTGGACCTACTCGTGGGCCACAGTCTCCGCAGGGTACAGGTGATGTGGCCTGGCCTTATGCACAGCCACAGTCACTTTGAGGTGCACCTCCTCCAGCACAGCCTTATCCAAGGGCCACAGTCTCTCCAGGGGTGTACCTGCTGCGCTATAGACATATCCATGGCTACAGATGCTTCTGCTCCAACACGGTCTTATCCACAACCACACACACTTCAGGTGGTCCTGCCCCTGCAGGGACTTATCCACAGGTCGGTCCCTTCAATCAAGCTGACACTGGGGCTGCAGCCTGCCTGGCCCAGCAGCGATGCCCAGGCCATGGGCCAGCCCAGGCACATCGCCAGGGCTGTTATCAAAATGCTCCCAGGCACAGCTGGGTAGGATGATAAGCCCTACAGCAAACAGCCAGAGTGAAAAGAAGCCACTAATAAGCTCTAGACTAAGGTGCAGCAGGGCAAGCAAGACCTACGGCAAGCACAGCACCCTGCCAATTAATAGCTACACTATTATAGCACTAAAAGCTATAAATTCAGTCTAGCAAACTCCAACCAAACCTGTCATTACCTCAATGCATTTGAGCCCCAAGTTGGTCACCAAAACAGGACTGTCATGGTTTAACCCCAGTGGGCAGCTCAACCCCACACAGCCACATGCTCACTTACCCCAGTGGGATGGGAGAGATAATTAGAAGGGTAAAAATGGGAAAATTTGTGGGCTGAGATAAAAACAGTTTAATAGGGAAAGCAAAAGCCACGCACACAAAGCAAAACAAGGAATTTATTCACTTCCTATCGACAGGCAGGCATTCAGCCATCTCCAGGAAAGCAGGGCTTCACTACAGGTATTGGTGACTTGGGAAGAGAAACACCCCCAGTCCAAACATGGCCCTTTCCTTCCTTCTTCTCCCAGCTTTATAAGCTGAGCACAACATCATATGGTCTGGAACATCCCTGTGGTCAGTTGGGGTCAGCTGTCTCAGCTGTGTCCCCTCCCAGCTCCTTGTGCACCCCCAGTCAGCTCCCTGTTGGGGCAGCCTGAGAAAGAGAAGGCCCTGACACTGTGCAAGCACTGCTCAGCAATAGCTAAAACATCCCTGTGTTATCTTTTATCTGTTTTAACACATTGTTCTCAAGAATTTTTCAACTTGAAAGGAAGTTGATTTCTAAGGTTAAGTCATCAAGCTGTAACAAGACAGAAACTCTGACAATCACGCATTCAAATCATATCAATGCCAGCTTATTCTACAGGATCAGACAAGTACCAGCAGAAGATCAACTGCTCCTGACTCCTCTGAGTCAAATTTAAAGCTGAACTTTCCTCAGGAAGATTAAGGGTGTATATTCTACTTACTCATATTCATGTACAAAGTATTAACCACTTCCTGTATTTCCATGGTTCCTGGGAATGAAATCATAACCGATACTTAATGTCTGGGATGTAGGCAAAGGTTGTAGGCATATGGTAACCATTTCATTAGTCCTGGAGACAGGGTCTTCTCCATAAGGATATGAAAGAACTGGTACTGTACTTCAGATTGTATGTTAACCTCATCTAACTTTTAGATGGTAGGGGTTAGGGAAGGTGAATTCCAGCCACGGTGGCTGAAAACATGCCACCTTATGCCAATTAGCAAGCAGGGATCTATGGTCCATCTCATGACTCTGTGATGTAAGAAGGGAACAGAACTTGTGTCACATGTGATTCCAGGCTGCTTGGTTTACATTTCATGCAGAGATCTCTGTAAAACAGAGGATGTCTTCCTATCACTGAGTGAAAAATAGATGTTGCTTCACTGATTCCTTTCATCAGTGTTTTCTAGGGATATGATTTTAAAATAAAATTCTTTATTAAAAATGTAACATCAAAAAACTCAAAATCCCAGATCCTCAGAGTCACTTCTCATTGCAGTTTTGGTCAAAATGGTCACTGGTTGAAAGGTCAGAAATTCAGTGACTGAAGCTGACTTGGCAAGTCAGGACTTGTCTCCAACATTTTTCAGAAGTTTGAAAGTTGTTATTTCAACAGATATTTTCTTACATTGCCCTTTAATCTGAAGGTACCCAAACTAGCAAGTTTTTTAAAAGTTTGTTTTTCAGCAGTAGGTGGCACTATCAAGTTTCCCAAATATTGTAATATAAATTAATATAAAATTCGATGCACATAAATGATTTTAAAAATAACATGAAAATATATCAGAATAAATTCTGATAATAAAATAAATATTTTTCTAAATATTACAATTGCGAAAAAGTCTAATGCAAGAATAGGAATGAGAATGTCTAATATCAAAGTAGGCAACATGTAACATTTAAAAGATGTGTCATAAAAAGTTCTCTATCCTCTTTCCTCTCCCCAAGTACCACCTTGAGTTGTTCTTGAATATACTACTTCAGCTGCTTTGAATTTCCCAGAAATTACATGCATCTCATTTGCATTTAAAATGTAATACTGCAATAGTATCAATACATCTAGAATAAGTTATGTACTTTTTATAAGGTAAATTAATGTATACACACAGGAATATGGCAAATGGAAAAAGCATTGGGATTTTTTTTTTGTGGTCAAAAGTTTATACTTAGCAAGCAGAGACAAAAGCACTACATGTAGGGCCAGATTCCTCCATTTATACTATATGGGGGTGTTACTATATCCCAAATAAACTCCAGGATTAAAAAGATGCAATGTTAATTGAAAACATTTTCTTCAAAACTTTACTATATAAAAATCTGAAAAAGGCAACTCACAAACAAATCTGTGTTTCCAGGCATTCCAGATTGTCTGATGACACAAAATAACAATATCACAAAAGCACTGCGGGTACTGTATTTCAGAAGCTCCCAATGCCATACACCTCATTCCTCAGCAGTGTACAGCAGGAATAATCCAGTGCAGCATTTTCATTAAGCTGGTTTCTGGATGACTGCCTTCTCATTAGAAATGAAGTGCTGGTCTGCCTGAGCACAAGGTGTGAAGATAAGGAAAGGAGAAAAGAAATTAAGTAAGGAACACAAATGAAATATATAGTCAATGCTCTTTTATCTGCCTGACCAGAAAGTGTCCTTGCCATTTTTTCTTCACTCCAGGCTCCAAGCAAGCTGCTTGGCTCTGCATACTATTTCTGCACTATGATACAACCTATGCCAATGCCTAAGATTCACACTTTCTTTTATTTTGTTTTCTATTAAATAAAGCATGCAGAAAAGACACTTTTATAGCTTCACGGCATTTTTTCATGAACTGGCATTGCGTATTACTCCTTTTGTGCTAACGTGGTCTGCTTACTGTTTCTTTTATAATACTGAAAAAGTCAAAAGCTGGTACTTAATAAAAACGTATTTTGCAAGGATGTGGCAGCAGCTGCATTCAAAAGGTTTTTTAACCTGCTTCAATTTCTCCAGAATCTTCAACAAGAGTCCTTCTTGTTGGATTCACTTTCAGACCTCAGAATAAAGTGGTACTTACACCTAATTCATTCAGCACATCTCCTGCTTAGACCTCCACAATGTGTTTAGTGGCTCTGTGGGGGTGCTTTAACTAAACTTCCATTGTAAGGGAAGTGCTTCAACTATATCTTGTAGAGTTATCAAATATGCATGTAAGAAATCTACTTAAATTGCAGGTTCTTCTTCCTTCCAAGGGATACATCAATTTCATATAATTACAGCAAGAGGTATCTTTGGGTAAACACACAGCTGCAACATGAAGATGCAAAGAACTTTTAAATTATTAGAGATGCATTGAATTTATACATTTGTGCTGTTTTTTAAGTTGTAAAGTCACAGTCTTGTACCTTGAAGGGCAAACCTGAAAATGAGATCTTCACCCTACGCTCTGTTTAAATGGCACCAACAGCCCAGCAGCTGTGCATACCCAAAGCAGGCTCTGAGAGAAAATCAGCACAGCGCTCTGGCTGCAAAGCACAGAAACTAAACACCCGCAAGGGGATAGGGAGATTTATCAGGTGTAGTAAGAGTCCCCTAATTCCACACTATTTGGTTCAATTAGTCATTGAAAGTAGCCTCAGAAACGGGCTCAAGGAGTGACCAAAGCATCATCTGAAAGGTACATATTGTCATATACTGTCAGCCAGGCTACACACACAATGGCAGCAGACCCTTTCCAAAGTGGTATTCAGTGCACTGAATTAACTGTTTGACTTTCAAGGGCAGTTCAGCTTGCACTCTGAGTAATGTAATTTACCAGGTAAGGACAGGTGCTCCAAGGTAAGATGCTGCAATAATTTGGTAACTCTGACACGTGTAAGGATGCCAGCCTGTGGCCTGTTTGCTCTGAAGCATTCCCCCTTACTTTTAGGCACGTTCTGGCACGTGCTTTGTTACTTTTGAGGAGCAGATGTGTTGCGGGCCGTGATGTGTTGTTTTAATGTGTGTTGCACATTAAACAGCCGGAAAAGGTTGATAAACTAGTATCAGGACTAGTACCACTGCCGCTCCGAGGGGAACCTCGCCCGGAGCTACCAATTCCAAACACAATTTGTGCGTGCCAACCCCGAATCTCTCGATGTCTGTTTTGGCCGGTTTGATGGCTCGTTCGGGGTCCCCTGCCCGGCAGCGGCAGCCGGCGCACACGGGGCTGTTGCCGGGCCTCCGCCGTCCCTCCGCGCTGCCCGCCAGGCTGCCGGCAGCGTCCCCGCTCCGGCGCCGAACTCACCGGCCTCGCCCGGAGCAGGGCCGCTCCTCCACGGACCGACGACACCCGGAGCAGGGGCTGCCCAGGGGGCCGCAGGGCTCGGGCACTGCGCTGCGGGAGCGGCGAGAGCGGACGGGGTGCTCGGCACGGCCGCCGCCGCTGCCGGGAAAGCCGCCGCCTCCGGGCGCTGAGTGGCTGCGCGGCCGG
>VXAX01002640.1:409807-448216 GCA_013399835.1 Leptocoma aspasia
GGGCTGCCCGAGCCGGCTGCAGCTTCGAGTCGCTGCCCCCGGCGGCCCGAGCGCTCCCGCTTCGCACTCGGGTGAGTTACCGCCGCTTCCCGGTGCTGCAGCCCCATCCCGATCCCGATCCCGGCCTGTTGCGCAACCACGCGCTGTCCCGGCGCGGCTCCGGGCCCGCCTGCGGGTCCGGACCAGGCTGGCACACGCAGCCCGCGGAGCCCGAGCAGGGCAGCCCCGGCCGGGGCGCACCTCCGCCTGCTGGAACCCCCCGGGCTTTGGGGACTGAGCAGACGGAGCCGGAGTGGCCTCTGCCGGGGATAATGTCCTGTGGGCTCAGAGGTGTTTGTGGTTTGTACTGATGTGCTGTGGAGCCTCTTCTCTCGAAGCCTGGGGAAGTTCAGTACTGGTGTGTTGCAAACTGGTTGCACAAGAGCTGCGTGAATAACTGAAAACATAATTGAACGCCATTATAAATTTATATAATTGTGCTTTTCTTGGGTGTTTGAATAGAAACGTATCCTTATCAACAAAATGCTAGGTTTAAAGAAGTAATATTTAAGAATTGTTCTGTAGCTGCTTTAATTCTTTTCATACTGCAAAATTAAGACTCGAGTGTTCTGATGCTATTCTAGTGTGTTTTGGTACAATTTATGCTATGCAGTAGAGTTTCTTCTAATAGTGTCCTTGCTTTAGGATCTATAAGTGGGTAGTTCCTACAGGCACTGTGGCTTCAGCAGTATTGGATGTACCTTTTTCTGTTCATTGGGTAGTTCCTCTCGAGTCCCAGGCTGCTCATAACACTGCTTGGCCCATCTGTTTTTCTAGCCCTGGGTAGCACAGCCATGGCCTCCACCTTGCCTCCTCGGTTTGTTGGCAAATACTACAGCAGAAATCACTGTCTTGGCCTGTGCTATGTAAGCACCCAGTGAATTTTGGTTATATTATCCAGGCACTTTTGGCCTCATTCCTGAGGTACTCTTAACAGACCAATTCCTGTGTATATGATTTTGTACCTTCTTCCCCAATCCCCTGTGACTTCTCTTCCAGAAACCTTGCTTTGTTACTTACTTTGTTACTCGTTTGCCTGCTTTGTCAAACCCTCTCTACTAAGCCACCTGTTGCACTTCTCCTATCTAAGCTAGGCAGCTGCTGATTTCTTCTCTTGCAGACCTAGCCTGAAAAGGCAGCGTGTCTTTTAGATAGCAACTTATCTTTGACATATATAGTCCTACATGTATTCATTAAATAGAAAATTCACATACCCTGTACCATAAACTGTTCACTCAAAATGAACAAGGGGGAGCACAATCTGCATTTAGCCCCTCAGATTTTGCAAGCCAGCAGATGGGAAGGGTATTCTTAGTGTCTGTGTGCCTGGCAGCAGTAGTCATAGCAGTAAAGGTGAGTGGGTAGGGATTGATCAATCTCCTTAACCAGAATATAAAACTTCCACTTTCAGCTGTCTGCTTCTGGGGGAATTAGCAGAACTATTGCCTGCAATATTCCTGTAAAAAGTATTCCCTTGTTGTACCTTTCTGCCTGGAAAGAGGATGCGCTTCTGTGCACAGAGGTGAAATGGAACATTGCCTACATGGACCTCAAACCATCCAAGAAAAAATATTGCAGTGGAACAAGTGGTCTGGATGTTTCTTGGTAGCTTTTTCTCTTCAGTAAATGTGAAGTTACTGAAACGGTTTCCTGTAACCTTGCAAAAAAGGTCAACAAGCCACTTAGTTATTAAATTTTGAGCCTCATAACCAGAGGGCAAAAAGAATTCCCTTTCCAACACAATGAAGCTGTGGGTTGCACAGATTGGAAGGAAGACTAATTGCAGCAACTGGCAAAACCAAGTAGACAAGTAATGGAGTGTGCATGCAATGGTGTCTGTTAGGGTTTTTCTACCTAGAGAGCTGTCCTGAAGAGTCTCCAGCTCAATTAGTGTGATCTCTTCAGTACAGAGGGCTTTAATGAGGAATTACACATACTTTTCCTTGACCTGCTGCATTAAATCATCAAGTGAGTGGGTTTATTTTTATTCTCTAGTAGCCTCTCATTTCCACGTGAGGGGAGATTCTTTGGGAAAGTTGAACAAGTACCCCACTCAGGGCTGGCAGCAAGTTTTGCTTTTTAGGTTGTTGGGGTTTTTTTTTTTTTTAGTTTCTTGATAATGAGATTTAATAACCTTATTGAATAGGAATATCTGATCAATCTATCTGTCGATATGTCTATTCATGTATCTCTGTGGATAAAATTCAGAAATGCCCATATTTCTGAATGTATTGTTATCTACTAAAATGTAGGACAGGTTTGGAGGAAGTACATGAGAGAGTATCATAAGCACTTCCTTAAGTAAAAATGCATTTATTTTGACATTTCCAGTAGTTCTGTGCTCACCTTGATATTGAACTGAATTGGTAGAGCTTTCTTTCCTTCAAGACTCACAAAAGAATATCTTTCACTTAAGCCACTGTTAGATATAATGCAGTGTGTAGTATGTTTGGCTGAAATGAATGTAGCCTAGCAGGAGCTGATCTTTCAATCCATTGAGGAGAACAGCTAATTGGATATTGTTATTAGTGTAGTAAATATCCATCATGTGAATCCTATTCTGTAGCATGTCTTTAAAATGTGCCAAGAAATTACAGTTGTATTGGAAACTGGGGGAAGTGCAAGTTAATTCTCAGAAAACCTGACTATCTGACTTGAAGAAATTAATTTTTAGCACTCAAAGTTGGAGAAGAAACTGGCTTTAAAAGTTAATTGGGAAATGTTTGAAAGAGACCAAACTGGAATAAAAAAGAACATTCATTGTAAGCAGAAGGCAGCTGGCTGTTCTTTTGTGCTTTAAAGAAGCTGAGATGTTTTTATAGGACTGTGTGGGCGGTTGGGAAGGTTTGTGTTCAGTTCCCACTAATGTTCATGGGCAAGAATAAGTTTTGGCTTTGTATCTCTTACTTTATTCTTTTTCTTTTTTAATTGAAAAAAATAGAGATATTATAAGACTCATCCTGAATAAGAATGCCATAGGTTATGTATAAACCTGAAAGACAAGGAAATGGTTGAAAATTACTATTGTATCTATTGTTGCACCTGAATACTGTTTTGATTTCTTTTGCTTTCTTTACCTCTTAAATTGGCAAAGCAGAAAAATACCTATTTGATAGGTACTGCTACTTCCGTGATCCTGACTGAAATGAATGTAGCAATAGCATCCTGAGCATACTTATTTTGTTAAAAAAATGTCAGATACCTTTGTGGAGTATGCTGGGCTTTGTGAGGGGATGTTGAGGGACACTAGAAGTGGGAGGACCCAAGTGAAATATTTGTTCTGAGTAAAATCAAGTAATACTATTCCTTACTATAGTTTTTCATACATAGTTGTAAAATTTTGTTGTATTTGTTCCTTCAGTAGAATTAAGAAAACTCAAAACAGTGTCACTGAAAGTTTTTGGAATGCAGTAGACTTTATAAGGAGAATGATAATAGTCAATTGCAGGCTCAGAAAAGGGTGAACTTGAGGGAGGAAGAGAAAATACAGAAAGTCCAGATGAAGATGCCAGTAAATGATGCTATGTGTACCCATACCTGTAACACTGGGTGTGTGACTCATTGTGAAGAAGAAATTAGTTTGATTTTTGTATCTTGAGCACTGCTTCTCTCTTTTTTTTTCTCTTTGCAATTATAAAGATAAGCTTTAAAATTATTAAACCATTCACTAAATTTAGGCCAATTTGTGCAAGTGTGATGTATTTCCAATGATTGTCTTGGCCGAGGCCAGTACAGTACAAGTTCAGGCAGTAACCCATTGGCATGAATTAAATATTAATCCCCTGCTGATTGAGTTGCAGCCAGCAAGAAGTCCTGCAAAGTCTCTGGGTTAATCACTTGGTTAAAGTTTGCTTTGGCTTCCATCTCATTCCAACCCTAAGTAACCTATTATTTTAATGTAGCACATTCCTAGAAAACATGAAACGGTTTGAAGCCTCAAACTCTTTCAAGTTCTGAAGTTCAATTTTCTGATCCAGTATATTATACCAAAGTTGGACTTTGTGTCACAGAATGCCGCTTTAGGTGAAGGGGAAAGAATATGACGCCATGGCCGGCTTGGTCCTTTTTCAGCAATAAAGGGATTTAATTGGTTTTGAAAACACTTCATTTGCTACCTCTGCAAGTCTTTCAATATGACCAATGAGAAGTCATGGAGGAGGAGCTGGAAGTCATGACTTTGAATCTGTGTTATCCAAGGATGACTGATATACAGTGAACCACAATGCCGCTCAGGGTTGCTCAACTGCAATTCTTTTATGGCATATTTGTTCCATTAAGGTAAACAATTAAACCAGCGGTAAGAACTGAAGGCAGTAGCGCTAGCTGTGGTGCATAAAACTGCTGAAAGCCAGTGGAAGGCTTATCTGGAACAGATACTGCCAAATGCATTCAATTAAAGATAGGCATTGTGTACTTTTAGCTTTCCTACCCAGTAACTGCTTTCTGTACAGGAAAAGCAAAGCTACTGACAGTCACGTATTAATTGGCAGTAGAAAGAATTTAATTATCTTATAGCACTTAAGTTTTTCTAAAGTGAAAGAGCCATGTTACTGCTCTGTGCAGCACAGTAGTGAAACAGAGTGGCACCTATTTTTCTCTATCTGTGATTTCTTAATTTTTCTTTACTATTCTTTAAGGAAATAAAAAAATAATTCTCTATTATATTATCTTGTTTTAATATTACTTTAGTTTTACTTTGACATGTGTATGCCAACAGTGGCCATTTCAAATGGAAGCAAAGCCTCTCAGAACTGTACATTTAAATTAAGTATTAATTTGGCACCATACATTTAAATTAAATATTAATTTGGGTGACCAAGCAGTCTGTAAAAACATCTAGTACAGGTAAAAGTGTTTAATTATTTGACTGCTTTGGAGAGGAGCATTTGTCTTTATCTTATGAATGATCTTCTGTTTTCTGTCTTTTGCCATTTTGAGTTCTTGGTGTAATATTTTCTCTGTTTTCTTTAAGTGACACATTGATTTTTCAATGTTATGTGTCAACACATTGACTTTGTATTTGCCTCTTAATTTATATGTTAATATTCACTTTAAAATTCACTTTAAATACTTAGATGTTTTGACATCATGTTCTGGAGATCTTGGAAAGCTATTAGGCGATAATAAGTGTTAATAACTCAAAGTTAAGTTAGCATTGTCCTACCAGCAGAGTGTAATTGCTGCTCAGTAGTATATTATTAAACCCTAGCACAAGTACTAATTGGCAGAGCTCTAGTAGAATGGGTACAGCTTAGAAATGATACTTAATGTGGCTGTAATTTATGCACTACAGATACAGTTAAGTTTTTTATTATGTCAGTTCAGGTTTCTGATTTTGGCCTGATTAGCTGCAGTTTTTATACTGGGAAGAAGGAATATTAAACAGTTTAGCAAAGTTATTTGGAAGGTACTGTAAATTGCTATTAATGTTTTCTATCTTTAAATGTAAACTAAACCATTTCATAAGGAGTGTCTTAGTTGTGGGTGCTGTTGCAGTACTGAGGGAGTTGAAACCACTCAACCTTGTACATGCCTTGCAGTTAGACTTTTAGCCTAACTTCTGCACTATTATTATTAGCAATCTAGTTAAAAAAGAGAAGAGAAAGGGAAAGAAAGTTCCTTTAAGATTGAAGTTGCAGCAACAAAGTTATGTAAGATCAGTTGGAAACCATCTCTTTAAAACCTTTTAAGGAAGTATCTTCTGTGTTGCTATGTAATGTAAAGATATCAACTTTTCCCCCCATGCCCCCACTTCTGTCTTGCAGTTTCAAAGTTTTATTGCTGTATTGATTTTACATGCTGTCTCTTGTAAATATAACAAAAATTCTACTCCTGGAGACAGCTTGCGAAACAAAGTTTGCATACTTGGGAAATTGACTCAGAAGGAGCTTGGTTGATAGTGTGCCTGTAAGAGGAGATCTGTTTTATGATTAAGGGTGTGTCTATTTGCTGTGTTTGAAAATTAATACCTACAAAATGTTAAAGCAGTGACTTTTCAACAGCTGAGCTATGTGAAATGTTGCTGTGACTTTGATTTGCTTCCTGCTCAGGTCATCACCACTGTTTTGCTGTAAATGATAAAAAAAGATCATGGGGGTTTTTGTTTGTTTGAAACCTTGTGGTAAAATGAGTATCTTCCTACTTACTGCTGTAATTAGAGTGGAAAAATTCCTGTGCTGCTTGGGCTTCCCTTCTTCTGAATTGGGAGATCCCCATTCAGAACTCCAGGCAGCATGGTTGGTGCAGGTCTGCTGCTTGGAATGCTGCCTGCTCCCGTGTAAGGGGGCCAGTTTTAATGTCTGCTCTGCAGCTGGCCACCTGGGCAGGAGCCCTTCATCATTTCTTCTTTCTGCCTTCAGGAGCTGCTTGCTTGAGTTACGTGCTGTTGGGTAAGGAGACTGAATTTTGTCCTAAATCAGGGTATTTCCAGTTGGATTGTGTGCAGTTGTATGAGCAGATGACGTGTTCCACAATCAGCTGGGTAGCAGAACAATGGACAAGAGAGGATGGCAGGGATGAGTGGGTGGCTCTGAAGGCTGGTGCAGCTCAGCTCAGAAGGGTAAGATTTTTGGATGCTTCATGGCTGGAAAGAGAACATGGAGACTGTAGCAGCAGAGGTCATCCAAGACCTGTCAGCGGGGGTATTTCACCCCAGTTTGTGACACCAATGCTTGACTTTACAGCTATCACAGGAGGAGTCACTGATAAGTCTGCACCAGTGCAGATAATGCAGTCATGAAGTGTTCTTGGTACAAGTGTACTGTAGACCCTGGTGCAATCTGCTGTGAATTACTTGACACGAGATGCATGGACATGTTTTCTGTTTTATGACACAATTATATTCACACTTGGCCTTGTTTCTACTGTAGGTGGGTCTTGAGCAGATCTGTGTCAGCTGAGGAATTTCTGGAAGATTGTCCCACTGATATTTGTAAAATAAATCAAACAAACCTGAGTAGACTTTTGAAACAGGTAGGATTTAAGATACCAAAGGATGGAAATAGAAGTAAGTCAGTAACAAAAATGGTGCTAGTAAAATAGTATAATAGGAAAACCAGAACCTGTATTTGAATCTAAATAATGATTTCTGACAGCTGGTCTTCCAAATTATTTAAATGTAATTATTTGGCTATGGAAACGCATATCATATTAATGTGCCTTAAAGCTGTGTAACAGCTATAAGAGGTTGTAACAGAGAATTACAGCACAGTGACTTCTGATACTGTGCTTTCTATTTTGGTTTTAATATTTGAACTAAAATGTTACCAGGTTAATTCTTCAACTAGTATGAATTGTTGTGACTCAGTGAAATGTTGTAGTGCCATGGAATGTTTTCTGGCTTGATTTGTAATCCTTTATCGTCGACCACTTCAGGAGTCTGGTCTGCACTGACCACTCTTGGGAATCTTTGCTCAGCTGACAGCTAGTGCGTACATCTCTAGACATCTTTCATCTTTCAAAGTTTCTTTTTGTTGGCCAAGTGAAGAATCGAAGCCACTTAAACAATAGAAGTGTTAATGGAGTGCTTCAGGTTATTCTGAAACTGTCACTAAGGTCAGATCCATAGAATTATCTTAAATTCAAAATGGAGCTTGGGATGAGAGTTCTTGATAAAATGGGCTATGAGTCTCCTGTATACTCCAAGGGGACAGACATGGACGAAGCCCCAAGGAAAGGGGTGGGCAGTGGAGGCTCTTGATTTGGATGAAAGGACAGTCAGTCACTTATGGTTGAGTTTTGCAGTTTTGTTGCTCTTTTGAAAATATTGGGCATTACTTTGGCATGAGGTATAAAACCATTTACCTGTTCTGGTTTATGCCTTGGAAGATGAATTGGATTCTTTTACTTTCAGAATTTATAAATTGAAAAGTGAGGGCTGGAATGCACCACACAGACAAGGCTTTAGTTTTCTACCCAGTTACTGTTCACTTCCTCAGTGGGTTTACCTTTTTTAAGCAAAAGCTGTCATTGTGGACAGAAATTATAAATTGACACGTAGTTGCCTGACATGTTGGCCCTTATTGAACTTTCTGATTTAGTTGTTTAACTTTGCAGGACCTTCCTGTGAAAGAGATTCCTGAAGCCTTTGTGGGGGCTGATGATTTCTAGAGGCTTGCTTTTTGCAGATAAATGTGTGGATTACAAGTGCTTAAGAAAATTAGTAAAATCTGCCCTTGCTTCATTCTATGGAAGGATAACTCATGTATCTTGGTGTGGCTAGAGAAAAGGGAAAAGCTATATGAACTCCTTAAATGCAAATTAAAGAATGATTTCTATGATGCTTTGTGTAAATTTAGGCAGAGTTTTCTTGGTCAACAGTACACAGTTGAATGGTATTATTATTGACTGAACTATGTCACTAATGAAGGCTGTTTGCAATGTCAAATTAAGTCCACAATGCCGTTTAACCATGAATTACTCTTTTGGAAAGATACTGCCAACACAGCTAAAACGTGCCCCTCTGGGTATCCCTTTTTCAAATCTGTTATGATTCTGTACTGCCCAGTGGTGAGCAGTTGAATAGCAATGTATTTTTGGCCTCTTTTCTGGGTTTGGTTTCTTTTCCCCTTGCAGAAACTAAACAATAAGTGTATTAGAAGTTGAACACTCAAAAAAACCCCTGCCCTTGCTTGTTTAGTGAGAACTGTGCACTGACTGAATGCCCAGCACTGTCTATATGGATTATGTATGTGAAAAGGGCACGTTAATTGCAGGACTGACTCACAAAGGTATTTAACATCTGTTCCTCATGGACTGCAGTAGAACTGTGTACCTATGTACTCTGCCAGATGTAGGCACATCTGGAGCAAACACCCTTCCCTGCAATATAACCCTATTTTTGAGCTTTTAGTCTTAAGGTAGTACTCCTGGCTGATGAGCTGTTTGTGTGGAATTTCCTTGATGCAGCCACAGTGGCTGTCTGTGTTTCTGAAAGAGGGCTGCTGGGTATGTGCTGGCAGGACACTGGGTGAACCTCATGGCTTTCTAACTCGCCCGGGCACTCCAGTTGCTTGCCACTGTAGTTTGGTCTACAAACAACAATACCAAAGTGAATTGCTTGTGAGATGAGTGGGGTGGAAGTTGACAAGGCATGCCTCCCGTAGTGTTAAGGGTGTGCAGTGTCCACATCCAGGCCCTGGTGCAGCTGTAATGACCCAGCTGGTGCTGGCCCTGTAACTTCCCCAGCCATCAGCAAAACAACAGCTGGAAATGGCGATTTTAAACTTAAGATGCCAATGCAGTGAAAACACGTAGTACAAGAAAGATATAATCCTGGAGAATATATGGACCCCCACGCGCACAGTTTCCATGTTTGGTTTGAAACATGCTTTTCCAAAAGGTGTGAAATTTAATAGTTGCTAATAGGTTATAACCCAAGATTTATACGACCTAATGTTATTTGCAGTTTTTTAGGTTCTTTTCTCTGTTCCTATGTTCATTTTGCTTCCTGATTTATTTGATTGGACAAAAGAATGTGCTATAATTTGACTGGATCATGTTTCCCAGATGACTGAGCCATTATTATAAACAAATCCCCTTGTGTATGAACTAGTGAGTATCCTGTGGCAATGTCTGCAGAGTACATGTTTGGCTGAGTACAGCAGAACAGCTTGAAGATAATAATTTAACAGGTAACTGTTTTTCAAATACTGTAGGTTCAATATAGAAAATAAAGTGGGATGCAAAGGCTTTTATAGTCCTGTGGTTAAAAGATCAGCAGTATTTTTCTTATATTATTTGTTTACATATGGGGTTTTGTTGTTGCTATATAAATGACAAAATTCAATAAATGCCCATTTCATTATGATGCTGTTTTAACTTGGGAAGGAGGAAAACCCAACACCAAACACAAATAAAGGCATTAAAGCTGTATTTTGTTTCAGGAAGAGCTGGTCCATCTGAGATGGCTGCTATTTGAATACCTTTCAAAATGGAGTTATGTGGTGCAGTACATGATGGTTAGACAACAGCTAGAGAGTCAGCCACAGCAGGGGCAGCACAGCAGAATTTTGTTGATGTATCAAGCAAAAACAAATAGACAGACTAACCCACTCTTAGTAAACAATCCTCTATTTTTGCCAGCCTCCCAAGTTCATTATGCAACTTATGTAATAGATTGTAACTTGAATACATATTAACTTTTTGTGCTTATTGACTTAATTTTGTAATGCTGCTGATGCAAGATAAAGAAATAGCAAGTCAATAACTCATGTTAAGATGAAAGAGGGATTCAGAATTGGAGTGTAAGGGACTGCAACACTACTAGCCAAATATACTGCGGGAAAGTGAAAACTGGATTAACACGATATAATTAAGACTGAAAAGGGAAAAAGAGAACCCATTTAACTAAAACAGCAAAGCTTTGAAAACATGTTTGGCTCATTGCTTTAGATACAGATGCTTCAGAAAGCACTCTGGGAGGTCAAGAGTTTTAGGACTAAGTTTGAAGAAGGGGGATGACAACCATGGCCATTTTTAGCTTATTCTGAGCAGCCATGTAAATATGAGCATGATTCAGTTTATTCAAGAAAAATTCATTGTCATCAGTTCACTATGTTAGACCTTACTCTGTCTTTTCCTTATGACGAAGGCAGAAATAAGGGAATTAGGAGCAGATACAAGGCATGATAGATCTGGTCCTCAGTACTAGAGGATAACTTTGGAAAAATCAGGTAGTGGACAAAGAAAATATGTACTAATGTCAAACTTAAGATTTTGCTTTCTGTAAGCCATGCAAACAAGACAGTGGATTTGGGATTTCTATTTTTTTTTTTTTAAAGTACACTGAGGTGGGATCAGTCCAGACCCCATTCAGCCCCTGGAAACCAACACTCTATATTAAACTCCTGCTATTTTAAACCTACCATCTAAAACTTGCATTGATTGAACAGTTTCGAAAAGCACAGCTGCTTCTGGAGTGTCTGAGGTAGATCATGAAACAGTCTTCTGCAGCAAGATCTGCAGCACTGAGCAAGAATCCCCTGATCTGTTGTACCATAAATGGTCACCTCAGAGCAGACCAGATGTGGTGGGAAAAGGACATAGATATGTGTTTCTGACTATTGATGATGAGATTGAGCCAGAGAGGAGAGAGTTGCTGCTGCTGTGCCCCAGCCTGGGAGGGCTGTGAGGTGCTTGCACGTGCAATAGCCATTGATGCTGTTGCTCTTCTATTGATTCCTGCTGGCATGGGAAATCATCTGCCTTTGTGGGGTTAGGTGCTAACAGATCATGGGAAAGGAAAACAAATCCTTGTCTGGTGGGAGATTCTGCTCGTGTTACCTCAATTTATGGTGCAAAAGGCAAGACTTGAGAAGTAAATGCACAAACCTCACAATGTGCTCTGTATCCAGGGCATAGCTTAGGATGGGTTGAAGGAGATTGTTTCTCTGCTTACACTTGGGCTGCTGGATGTTTCCATTCTAGCAAGGCTACCTGTAAATGGCTTATATTCCAAACAACACCAAAACCAGTCAGATAAACCAGACAGGGATGAAACAAAAGATTATAATTTTGTTTAAAGCACAGAAGTCAGTCTATGAAAGTAACATGAAAACAGGGTCTCTTTCCTTTGTTTACCCTTCTGCAAATGTTTGCTTAGGAGCAATAAGAGTTAATTGTCAAACTTTACAATGTAGTCAGAGATTTTCTCATAAAATGTATAACAGACTCTGCCCAGATGGCAAATGCTGATATGTAAATCTAAAACATGAAAATTTCCACTGGGGGCCAGATGGCGGCTTAATGTGAATTGTTTAACGTTTATGTTTATCTTATTAAAAGTGCCTTTATATGTCCAAACTAAGCTATCAATGTGGTTGGAAAAGCATATCACTAAATGAACAGAAAAATCAAACCGTCAGTACAAGGCCCCTCCTGCTTACACGGATCATGGGAAAGCAAACGTGTCTTCTGTTGAGAGAAGTTGTTTCTCTGTCTTAGAAATTGCGAAGAAAATCAAACCAAAATCAACCAAAATCAAATCACTGTTTGTCTGCTTGGGGAAAGTCTCTAAACCCATACCATTTTCCCCAAAGTTAAAAATGTTGGATGACAATAATACACAAGTTGAATTTCATAGTGCATTTGCCCTTGGCCTCGGCGTTGGTGTTGAGAGGGAAAGAGCTGAGCTCCAGGCGAGGGGGAAGCACCGCGGCTGCAATCCCTCCTGGGCACAGGCCGGGCTCTTCCTCACGGCCTCCTGCCTCTGCCAAGCCCATCATTTCCTCTGATGCAATCCAAGAAGTTGCACAATGGAGGAAAGAACAAGTGGGTGCTTGTGGAGGCTGTCACGTGAGGCTGTGCCTTTGCAATAAATGTGGCTGATATTCAGGGAAGTGGTCAGCCCGGCTCTGAACGGCAGCAGCCAGCTCTGGGTCAGATGAATCTTTCACAGGACTCTGGGTGCACGTGTTCCAGTTTAGATGCCAGTCTGTGCTCACTTGTCCCTCCAAATGAGTCTTTCTGAAACCAGCACATCACGTTGAGGCGTCTAAAAACCAGCGGGTCGCTGTTGCACAGGAGAGGAGAACACATTTTAACAGCTTTAGTTTTAACACTCCAGGCACCAAGTACGCAGTTACTGCTGGGATACTTTCAGAGTAGAAGGGGAAAATTGCTTCAGTGCTGAACCTAAGGTAGAGTGCCTGTCTGTGTGGCTGCCTCTGTGTATGTGTGTGCTGGTGTTCAACAAGGCAGGGAAATGAAGAGGAAGACTGTGGGGAGGCTAAAGGAACAAAATTGCAAAATGTTTGCTTTAGACTGCGAGGGTTTTTTTAAGAATTCTTTGTTATTACCTCGTGCTTGTGGTTGTGATTCATTCCTTAGTGAATCACTGGTCAATGTTGACTCCCTTAACTTTGACCTGAGGCTTTGGACTAATGACCAGAATACTTTTTTTTCTTGAAAAGGGAAGTATTACTAAAAGCAGTGGCTGAAATTATAGATAAATGTTAAGTGGCAGGTTAATATTTAAATCAATGTGCTGTTAGATACTACATATCAGCATATTGACCAGAAGAACTTCCTCCATGTAGCCCATTTATGTTGAGTAATTAGTTGAATTGTTATTCAAAGTTAAGACTAATATTGCTGTATTTGTGTACAACTTTTCAAACTGAAAATAGGAGGGCTCTTTTCTAGTTACATGGTGGTAACAAAAACAAAACAACCCGTCCTTTTGGTTTTAAGTATCACTAGCACAACTAAATAAAATTTAAAAGTGCTCCTGACAAGGATTGCCCTCCAGGGTAGACCATGACACTGTTTGGCAAAGCTCAACTCTTTGCTGGAGATAAGACACTGACCTAATATGGTCCCTTGAAAAATGGTGACAGGAGCTAGTCAATGCTGTCATATTTGTCAACAGCTGAAGATCCTGACAATCTTGGTAAGTGCAAGGAAATTCATTTAAAAAAAAATCCTGAACTGACTGCTGCACACACAAAGAGGCAGTTGTGTACAGCCACAGCATTTTCTTTGGTCAGCTGGTGTCTTTGGAGACATCTCATCCCACAAAGGAGGCAGCACCCAAAGCTACTTACTTTGATAATGAATATTGCCATTAGAATGGCTGAAAGATGTAATAGCTGGGTCTTAGGTTTTTGTACTAAGGCTACATGGTTTTTCTTCTTAAGGAAAATGTGTTTTCCCTTCTGTAGCTACAGAAAGAAAAACTTCTGTCTTTCATGATTTAACCTGAAACTGAGCACCAGTTCTGATATTTTAGTGCATTATACACACATGCACAAAAAGAATCATTTGAGTCACATTTTTAAAGGCGCTTTGGAAATGAATAATTCAGAAGTGAGCCCTAAAATCCAGATCCTGCAGTTTCATCCAGAACATATTGCAAATGCTCAGAGACTAGGAAACACTTTTGGATCTGCTGCAGAAGGAGACATTGAGCAGCTGGTAAACTACTGGCCCTTAATGGAGCTATACCATATTGCAGTATCTCCAATTACAGCAGAACTTAATTAGTTCATTTTACCCTGCCAATCTGGAAAGACCAAACATTGTCTTGGACAGCCACTGTAATAATTTCAGGTTCTTCATTGCTGGCCATTAAAGCAGAGTTTGGTCTCTCCCAGCAAGATATATTAAATATGCTTTAGATTTGGAAGTGCCTGCATTTTGTTACACAAATATATTTTACATAATTACCCAATTTTAGTAAAAATACTTTTTTTTAGTTATTAGTAGAAGTTGTTCATGCCACGTGGAGTGAGGACACTGAATTGGTTTGTTCAGATGTGGATTTGGCCTAAAGTTTTTTGCCATAGCTGTTGTACAGATATGATCATTTTGAATGGCAGCATGAGCTGGCATTCAAGTTACTTTGCTTCTCTATTTGAAAATAACCTTCAGAGAGAAGGGAATGTTTGAATTTGATATGATGGCAAAAAATTGTATCTTGGGTGTAGAGCTGCTGAGTGAATCAGGAAGGTTCTGTTTAACTGAAATGCAGTGTTTGGTGTATCACTTGTAGAGTGTTAATCTGATGAGGATGCCCAACACTGAACATTATTTTCACATGCTGCCCTAAAGAGTAATTTTAAGCATAATGAAACATGATGTAAAACCAAAAACTTCCAGGCACCAGCTAAATGGTTGGCATTTACCCATCTGAGAAATGGCTAGCAAGTATTAAAATTCTGTATCAGCAGGCATACAAATTGATAAATTGAGTGTTAGAGTGTTTTCTTCACAGAAGAAAATACTCTAGACTTCAGCCCTAAGAATATTGACTATTTGAACAGTAAAAAACTAAAACAAAAGAAAGCACTAACCCCCTTGCCCTCCCTCCCCAATAAAAAACCCTGATGCAATAAATTAAAGGTAATTGTAGCCATAGCAAATAATATTAAGCAATTGCCCTTTCCTAAATAGCAGAATTCCATTTGGACTCTGTGATGAGCCAGGGTTAACTCATTAACAGTATTTGAGACACTGTTTATACTCAGCTGCTCCAAACCAGCCACATTTAGAACATCAACACAGACTAAGCTTTAAATTACAATTTTTTATTAATAGTCTTAATAATTGTCTCTAGTGCTAGTGATGTTATGTCCCTTGGTGTCTTTGAAACCAGATTCTCTTCCAGCTGTGGAGCTCTGTTCTGCTGATCTTTAAGGTTAATAACAGAATGGGACATTAATATTCCAAAATACATTTTGCATTATGGCGATTATAGTTATTTCAGGAAGCCTCCGTCATGTTTTTAGGCAGCTTTTGCAGTTTTACAAGAACATGTGAAAAAAAATTTACATGGTCAAACTTTTCAATTTCTCTCTTTTCTCCTAAAAATTACTTTCTTTGTGACAAATTCATTCTGTATCTTCATGTTTTCTATTAGACAAGTCAAAAAAGAAGAATCTGTTTATCCTCTGGCTAGTTCCTGTATTACCTTACCAATTGTAATAAATTCTTGGTTTCTGTGAGCCTGTGTGTGGGCCACAGAAACCAAACCACCAGATCACACACATCACAAAGGTCATATAGAGCGATGTTTTATTTTGGTAATTTTGTAGGATTAACTAAATAAGGTTCAGTTACATGAGTCTGCCCATTTGACACAGAGATTTAAAGCTTTGCTATTGTTCTAAACCAGTTCTGCTGGGGAGGAACTTGTTTTAAAAAAGCATTTCTGTTGCAGGACATGAACTTGATTGACATCCTTTGGAGGCAAGATATAGACCTTGGGGCAAGACGTGAAGTTTTTGATTCTAGGCAGCGGCAGAAGGAGTATGAACTCGAGAAGCAGAAGAAACTTGAAAAGGAAAGACAAGAGCAGCTCCAAAAAGAGCAGGAGGAAGCCTTGCTGGCTCAGCTGGAGTTAGACGAAGAGACAGGTGAATTCCTTCCTGTGCAGCCAGCTCAGTGCATTCAGCCAGAAAATACTGAGCCACCCGTTGCTTTCTCACAGGTAAACTCCGGTGTTTTGAGTGTGTTTAATCATTTTTCCATTCACAGGAAGGCATAATACTAGTGGCTGCCTAAAATGAATTTGCATGTGTTGCTGTAATGCAAGATCTTCCATTCCTCAAAGATGCAGTAACCTTTTTTCATAACTTTCCTATTTAGACCACAGAGCCTTCAAAACCAGGAGCAGAGGCCTTGTCCTTTGATGACTGCATGCAGCTCTTGGCAGAAGCATTCCCATTTATAGATGAGCATGAGGTAAAAATGCACAGTTCAGTGGTTTCATGGGTGTCACGAGGTCAGTCTAATGTCTTCTCTGACTAAGATTTGTCTTCAGTGTAAGACTAATTTGTGATCTGAGTTTTCTTCTCAAGCTGGCTCCAGCTGGCATAAAGCAGTGAGTAGGCTTGAGCCTATTTTTATATTACTCCATGATATTTTAAAAAAATGCTTTCCTTAAGAAACACCTGCTTGTTCTGCAGAAATGGTAGAACTCCAAAAACTAGATTTTTGCTTTGGAAAATGCACATCTGGTTTTTTGAGTGGGTTTTTTTAGTTATCATTGTTTTGTTCAGCTTTTTAATTTTTTGTTTAAATCCTTCAGGCTTCTTCAGCTGTGTTTCAGTCCCTGGTTCCTGCTCAGGTCAATAGCAACCCAGCCTTTGTTTCCTCTGACCAAACTCAGCCACCTGAATCCCCTGATCTAGTACAGCCCACAGATGCAGAGAATATGCAGAACATAGAGCAAGTTTGGGAAGAATTATTGTCCCTTTCAGAGTTACAGGTTAGTATGATAAGCACCTGAAAAACAAAGCATGATATTTTTGGAGGACTATAGTACTTTGGAGAAGGCAGTACAGCAGCATCTGAACAAATGGTGATTATGACTTGGTTTCTACACCTGTAGGGTGTTTATAACTTAATAGGAGCTTTCATTTTTTTCAAAAAGAATATCTTGAAAAACATATAGAAAGAATGAAATGAGTTGTTTATGGATAAGCCTTAATGAAACACTTCTCAGTCAGAACTTCCTCATCTTTAGCAAGTCACTGTTTGCCTCTATGTGTAATTTGAACTTGATACACCGTGATCATTGTTAAAATTCAGCTGCTCAAAAATGGACACTTCTGAGTCATGGATCTACAACAGGAATTGCTTTCACAAGTGTTACTGTAAATGTTGGTTGGCAGTGTCTGATTGTGTGACTACTTTTGCATTCAACTTTCATCTAAGGAAAAGGTTTTTTAAAGCTGATAATAGAATATATATTTAGGTACACAAAAGAGTCAGGTATATTTATATGAATGCAGTTCATATATATTCAGTAAGAACAACTTGTGTAATGTATATGAATTGGATATTTCAAAGGAACAAAAAAATCACTTTGCTAATACAGAGAATATGCAGGGATTTTAATCCTATGTTTATATTTCTATTTTCCTAATATTTGATTATAAAATTGAATAAATTTATTTTCAAATATATTATGGTAGAATGTCATCATGCTTTCCAGCATGCTGCTGCTCTACTTTACACTATTAATACAAGAGATGATTGTTTGGTGGAGTGCCCATAAATCTGAATCATATTTCAAAAAACTAAAGTGAAAATTTGCAGGACCTGAATTTTTCCTGCCACTGTCCCTCTTCCCTTCGTCTTTTTATATTTTTTATATTCTTCGAGTTTTCTAACCTGATAAATGTGTTAGGCTTAAAGGCTCCACATAAGTAACAAGGGCACTTGGCTGTGAAGAGGCAGCAGTGATGGTGAAAATACATTAAGAAACCAAACCAAAATAATCTATTGCAGTAATTCTGAATAAAAATTGAATAATTTTCTTGAACAAAAAGATAATTAAAATGAGGGCACTGCCTTTTACAAATTACGTTTAGAGAAATGGAAAAATAGAGCTCTCACATTGAAAATCTTAGCTTAAGCCACGAGCAACCTCTGGTTAAGTAATTCCTGGGGGACAGCAGGCCTACTTATTTCAGCTTCAGTTAGGCAACTGCCACCTCATTGGAAAGTTGTTCTTGTAGCCAGTGAAACCCTGTCAGTGGAGCACTCTGATGCTCACACTAGCCTTAGCCAGCTGAACTAACGTGTGTTTGCCCAGCCCCATGTTAGCACTCTTCCTACTGTGCCAAGAATTACATTGCTCTGTGCTGAACAGCTCCTTCAGTCAGTAAGTCCTAGAAGAACCGTGACATGAAGGTAATAGTGCTAAAGTCATTGTTTGGCGTACATCCTTGTTAAGTCTCATTCAGGAGTTTTACATTTCTGAACTCATGCCATTCCTAGCAGTGGTGCTTGTGAGAAGTTCAGACCTGGCAGCTCCAGGATCCCCACTGGCAATTACCAGAACGGGAGGGCTCCATGCAGTTTCCATAATACATTGGAATGGGTGTCTTCAGCATCTAAAGCGCTTTGTCCAGAACAAGCTGTATTGTGCTCTTGCTTTGGTATCTGTCATCTTCCCCGCTTGCCTCTTCATAGCACAAGGGTGCTGTAGTCATCTAGACTGCAGCAATGTTATAAAACCCTTTATGTCCATGTTGATTGCTCTTTAATGCTTTGGGTTGTAGAAAAGGATTTTATCAATTGCACATGTGTTGCTCAACTTCTCCCTTGCATTCCTCATCTAGTGCCTGAACATTGAAAATGATAACCTGGCTGAGGTGAGCGCAGTCACGAGCCCTGAAACCAAGCCACCAGAGATGCACAACAGCTACAGTTACTGCAGCTCATTACCCATGTTGAAAAAAGACATTAACTGCAGTCCAGATTTCCTGGATGATATGGAGGGCCCCTTCTCGGGCATTTTACCACCAGAAGACACCAGCCAGCTGAGTGTGAACTCTTTAAATGACACATCCCCTTCAAACCCTGATTTCTGTGAGGATTTCTACACCACGTTTATCGATACAAAGGTGAACGGTGATGCAGCAGCAACGAACACTATCAGTCAATCCCTGGCAGAGATTCTAAGTGAACCTATTGATCTTTCTGACTTTGCACTGTGTAAAGCTTTTAATGGCAACCACTCAGGGACCAGAGCAGAATGTAACGATTCTGACTCTGGTATTTCACTGAATGCAAGTTCCAGCGTAGCATCGCCAGAACACTCTGTGGAATCATCTGCCTATGCAGATAAGACTTTGGGTTGCAGCGATTCTGAAATGGAAGACACGGATAGTGCTTCTGCAGGTGTGCTGCAGAGCAGTGCTGGTGTGTACTCTTTGCACCTCCAGGATCAAGTGTTTTCTTCCTTAGGGCCAAGCACTCGAACACCAAGTTTGCCATGTATAACCACACCAAAGAAAGAACCCCCTCCTGCTCCTGGCCACCCCAAAGCTCCCTTCACAAAGGATAAACCTCCCGGCCGCCTTGAAGCTCATCTCTCGAGAGATGAGCAAAGAGCAAGAGCTCTGCAGATCCCTTTTCCTGTTGAAAAAATCATCAATCTCCCTGTTGCGGACTTTAGTGAAATGATGTCTAAGGAGCAGTTCAATGAAGCCCAGCTTACGCTCATTCGAGACATACGCAGGAGAGGCAAGAACAAAGTGGCTGCTCAAAATTGCCGTAAAAGAAAACTGGAAAATATAGTAGAACTGGAGCATGATTTGAGTAACCTAAAAGATGAGAAAGAAAAATTGCTCAAGGAAAAAGGAGAGCATGACAGGAGCCTTCATCAAATGAAAAAGCAACTCACCACCTTGTACCTCGAGGTCTTCAGCATGCTCCGTGATGAAGATGGAAAGCCTTACTCTCCTAGTGAATATTCACTACAGCAAACTAGAGATGGCAATGTCTTTCTTGTTCCTAAGAGCAGACAGTCAGGGACTAAACTTTGAAGGGCAGTACGGCTGGCTCCTGTTCTCTGAGTTACTATTTTTGTATCATTTTCATGATAGTTTTTACTTGAGGTAGAATGCAGAATTAAGTAATATTTGTCAAGTGAGTCTATGCAATGATAATTTTAAAGTGGTTAATTAGTTTACGGAAGATGCAAGTTGAAAATTAATCACATAATGCAGATGGGCGTACATAAAATTTTTAATCTGACTTTATAACAGACATTTCCTTCTTATAGCACCACTTTGACTAGTTTCCATATATATGTAAATATTTAAATATGCCATATTTATATACTGTTCCTATCCTGTTGTTATATTCATAGATTTATTTGATATCTATATAAATGATTTTAGCCTTCTGAATATAATTTCTTGCAAGACAACCAGGATGGCTTCTGATATTTTTTATAAATATGCAATAGTGTCCCCCATTTTTCTTACACATTTATACTTGCTTTATATTTAATATATTAATTTAGTATAAAACTTGACAGTGTTTGATTTTGCTTTATCAGCTCATTAAACTTTTTAAACTCTACTTCATACACATTTGTTTCCCTGAAGAAGAGAAATCCTTGCTAGTTTTCCAAGGTTAAGTCTTCCTGTAGCATACTTATCAATCACACAGCAGTGTCAGCATTACTAATGCTTCATTCAGCTTCATTTTAATAACCTTTGGAAAGACCATGTAACACAAAGTTTCAAGTCTATGCTAAGCTCAGATTTTTGTTTTCCTCCTTGAACACTGTGTAAATTCATGAAATCTTTTCTCCAAAGGCATTAAAAATCCGTCAAGGCATTGCCAGCATTATGCCTTTTTCTAGCTAAAATTTTTGTAGGCTTTTGAGCAGTTCTCCTAGAAATACACTACTGTGCCTCTGACTTCAATCAACGAGCATCTCCTATCCCTGTTGTTACTCTGGTGCTTATGGAAAACTGCGTACTAGCAGCCAGCCACCTGCCCTGTTTGGAATCTCTGCTAAGTGAATTGAAAAGCTTTGTGGAGTTTAAATTAAGATTTATAAAAAATAAAAAATGGGCAAATTAATAGCATGTTTTTGTTTACTACTCATTGCACTTGATCATTTTGGATTTTCTCAATACAGAAAATGCATAATTTGTAAGACATGTTGATCTGAACATTAAAAACTATCTTCATCCCTGTGCAAGTTCTAAAAGGCATGTTTGATCCGAAGTGATTTTTTTCTTGCCACTGATGGTCCATATCATGGGTGGGCACTGGGGGAATGCAAGACACTGCTGCCACTTAAAGCAAGAGGCCTAATCCATATTTGAAGATGGCAATTTTAGAGTGTAAGCAACAAGGAGAAAGCACACTGAGCAATGGCCCCACAGTCTTTTAACAGTGATACACAGTAACTCTTAAACACAGGCAGGGGCTGATGGCAAAGCAGAGCACCTAAAAAGCTCCTGGGTTCCCCTTGCCATGGACTACACTATCACGTCTGTCAGAGACTATTCTCTCTACAGCTGCACTATAAATACTTTTAATTACAAACTGGCTATAAAACAGACATCTTAGTAAACTCCTGCCCTGCACTTCCATTTGTTCACTAATGTGAAAGCCAAAGGCAAACAGCATCCTTACAGCCTTTGCAGGGACTGCTGTATTTGTACCATCCATTTGTCTAAAACATAATACAAAGATATTTCTTCCATTACCAAAACAAAAGTGCAACAGCAAAAAACCTGCAGTTAACACAGCAGCCTTGTTTGAATTTTGTCAGATGAAGAATCGGTCTAAAGTAACTTGGTCTGTGACAACTTGCATTCAGTTTAAACCAGGGTTCTTTGCATTATCAAGACAGTGCATGCTGCTCTCACATCAAACCCCCCAACATCATTAAGGAAAAAAAATCCACATTACTCATATATATAAAAAAACATCAGATGGCAAACTATAACCTTCATTTTATTGTTATTATTACTGAGGTACAGAGTATGTTTCCGAATGAGTGGCATTGCCAAGTCTAAAGCATCACAATGCTGACTTCATACCCTGACAAGCTGCCATGTGGAGACCATTTGTTTCTTGGTCAAAACATCCCATTTTAAAGCTATTAAGAATAAAGCTGAAAAGCTGGCCTGAACCAAGGGGTTTTGGCTTGCAGTCCCAAGTTGGAAAGATGATCCTGTAAGAAAATGTGTTGCAATAATTCTAGACCACTTAGTGTTCTTCACAGCACTAAAAAAAGGTGATGCCGAGGCATTTTAGATTGTAAGTCATTTGACAATATACACTTTATTCTGATACAAAATTGAAATATTTTTTAAAATTTGGATCCATTATGGACTATACTGAAATTTTAAATTTCCATGCTATTTGAACTTGTTTAACCACAAGTTTCAAGATATCAGCACACTAGCACCATTGTTCTTGAAGTCTTTGCCAGTTTACACCATTTTATTCTGTTTCCAATCTTGCGATATTATCTTCTACATGAAGGCCATTTTTTTCTTCTATGGAGATACTTGGATTACTTTAGTTGAGGAAAAAGCTAATAGAGAGAGATGTCAACCTGTAGCACCCACAGCAGAAAAAGAATCATCCATCAGATACATGAATTTCAGTGATACTCCAGATCTTACATGCTCCACACAATTTAAGATACACACACTTGTCAGAGACCACAGACTGATTTATGAATATTCCACCTCAGTGCAGACAGTACATGAAAACTACATTAATGTCTTAAACACAGGAACCAAAGACAGCACATCAGTACATCACACAATCAATGCTTGAAAAGATTAGGAACCTTAAGTACTGAAAGGATATCGAAGTTAAGATGCTGTGTTTAATTTCTGTTTTCTGTAATAGCATGGTTACCTCCATCAATCTGGGCTGCTTTTGGGGAACCCCCCTTCTCTACCTGGAAGTATCATTTTTGTTATCAAGTAAATTTCTGTACAACTGTAACTTAGGGACCAATGCTTTTGCATTGGTCCCTAAGTTACAGTTTTTGCTGTATCTTTACATGCTTTGCATCTTTACATCCCCATCTCCATTTTAAAGCTGCTATGCTCAACAGAAGTCAGTAAACAAAAACATGGGAATGAAATAAAGTTCTTAACTCTTAAAAGTGCCTCTTGGACAGAGATACAATAGACCAAACACTCCCTTAAGAATGTGTTTATTTTGGTCAGTTATTTCTGAACAGATTCGGCTATAAATAACTGAATTTAAGCAAATTAATCTTAACAAGAGTGTTATAAATCAAACTGTGAAAATAATTCTAACAGTGATTATCTGTTTTGTCTGTGGTGCAAAAAGACCCATCCTGATCACAGAACAAGTCTGCAGCAACGTGGAATCCTCTCATATTAAGGTAGAGCTTTATACACAGGCTGAGTACCAAGGCAAACTGCAAAGTGTTTGTTAAAAATTAATTTTGTTAAAACATGTTCAAAGTTTTTCTGTTAAAAAAATCCAAAGACCACTGCAAGTGCAAGAGCATTTGTCTGCACCTGAGGGGCAATGCTGTTCCCCCTTACCTGTTGCTGCATAGATGCCTACTTCAGGCCTAAGAAAGCAAGCTTGTCACCTCAGCAACAAGCTGGCACATTACACTAAGGCAACGTGACTGTACTGCTGCAGTTCCAAATTTAGGCTCAACCTTGGCTAAGCACAAACTTGTCTTAATGTTTTTAAAATACATGCAGTTATGAGATTTTCACTTTAGTAGCTTCTGATTTTATGAAAGTCTCTGTTATATTACATCCAAATTACATTTAACTGTATTACAAAGTCAGGAATTACTTTCTGGAGGTCTACAGGCAGCAGGTAAAAAGTCTGAGTACTTGAAACAGTTTGTGAACATGCCTCTACCTCTGATTAGGCAGGTTCCCTTTAACTACTTGCAGAGCAACTGAAGTATAACCAACAGTAAAATAGAAATTGACTTCCTAAGAATGCACAGGCTCAGAAATGTATTGGGAAGTTTAAATAGATGCTGAAGTACTTTATAAAAGGACCTGTAACAATCAAAGATGCAGAAAATAAAATAATAAATGTTCCAATCTGTGTAAAATTAAGATTCCATGCGAAGTTTTTATTGCTATTCCATTTGCCTGTACAAATGCCATTGTGATTTTAGCTGGGTATCATATGACAATATTAGCCTCAACTACCCTGCCTGAAAGCACCCAGAATCTGAAAGGGAGCTCTTTGATTTGTACAGGTAAATACAAGATCACCTGGTAAGCCAAGATCCATTACCTAGGAGAGAAATCCCAGCTTGCACCGATACCAAGCTCCCTCCCAGAACGGGTGCAGCAGCAGGAGCAGGTCACACACTGCTGAGAACCGAAGAACCACTTCAGTGTCACTGCCTTTCTGGGCTTCTCTGGGGCACCTCTTTCCATGACAAGGCACAGAACCGTTTCCCCCCAGCCCAGCACACTCCCCAGTAACCAAAGCACATTATTTCAAAACATCAACTTGTTTTGTTGACCTCACATGCGAAGCAATTTTGTATCTGCCAGGAACAGAAGACTGTTGAATAGGAATTGTGCCAGCAAGCAGCCCTCATCCAGAACAAAAAAACACTGGATAACATATGCTGGAGTATCTGCTGCTTAGTACTTATGACTTCCCTTGATATTAAGAGGCTGTCAAAGGAAAGCCTAGAAGGAAATAAGGGTTAAACACATTTTACTATACACTACAAATCTTACCCAGTCAGAAACCTTCATTTGAAGAGGATGTGCAAGACATTCCCCATTTTTTCAAGCAGCAGCTTCTCATTCAACCTGAAAATTAAAGAAATTACTCTTACCTTGTTTAAAAACCTCCCACCACTCTTTGTAATTCATGAAAAATTTTAAAGGCAAACCTTACCTATGCTCATTGCCCTTTCTTTCAGGTCTAAATGCTAGACCTATTGATTTTGAGTCAACTCAAGTAGCTATCACTCAAGGAGGTTCCAAAAGGTGAAGAACTCTTGCTAGACTTTCTTCGATATTTCAGCTGTGATAAGCAGATTTAACTAGCCTTGGGAAAGCTGCTCACTATCAGCACAGTATCTTATTCCTTCACTTTTCTGGAAGTTGAAGCTGTTGCTCCTGCTGCCTTGTCATTCTTTAATTAGGCTGACTTCTCCATACTCAATAGGCTGCTGAAGTCCTGTCTTACGAGTCTCCTTAGCAATGTATGGATCAAAGAAGTACATCCTAGGTTCTGTAAGGCTGGCGGATCACTGTCCTCATGGCTTACACTTTTCCACGTCACAAACAACAGCTAAGCTACCCCACCCACCTACAAAGCGGTCACTTACATCCATCTCTTAAAAGGTTGCATACAGATCTTGTTCATAAAGTTTATTATGACACTATTTTTCAAAGTTAACATTGTCACAGTACAGCTACAAGAGGCCCTGTTAAAAAGAACACTGTCAATACATTCTAAAAAAATTTAGGAATACCAGATCAATTGTCAGAAGGGACACCAACCCCATCCTTGTTGTCCCTGCGATCAGATGCAGGCCCCAGGTGCAAGTCTACCCATCTTCTAGCATAGTAACGTACAAAGCAAGTCAGTAGTTAGGTGTCTCACTCCCTAGTGAGTTGTAGTTTTGTTTCCCACGTTTTCAAACTCCAAATGGGTTGTTTAAAAAACGCCTTTATTGAAGTACAGCCTCACCCCCACCCCAAGCCCAAATGAACATGTACAACAACAGAAGCATTCACTAAACCACCAATTCTTGCTTTAACTTTTGAGATCTTTCAGAACTCCACAGACAATAAGCAGACTTTGAAATCCATTTTGGAGGCTACCATCTTGACACTGGTTCCTTGTTTTAGCGTACTGCAGTCTAAATACACTCCAATAACAGCGTTTAAATAACATGTTTAATTTTTTTCAAACAACACACTTATTTTTCTACCACTTCTTAAAAATTATAATTCATTAATATGACTGATTATGCCTTAAGCCATTTCATACATCTTTGCAGATTCATTCCTACACTGGAATTGCATTTACCTTATACTGCACATTGACCCAGAAGTGAAACAGGTGTGAGTAATTCCAATACATATTGCCAAGTGTCTGAGTATTTCTTTTATTGACTGGGTCCCTACTCTTCTGAGTCTGAATTGACAGCAAGCACTGGCCTGGCAATAGTCAAGAGAATTCATATCAGATGAGGACAGGACAGACTGCAGTGCCTTAATTTGGAGGTCAGAAGTGAGAATTAAATACAATTTCTAGCCACATGTACTGGTCAGATTTTCTAACTCCTATGCACCAAACCCAGTTGTAGCACACTATCATTCTACCTGCGGGAACTTGGGACTGTGCTCCTCTACGTTGTGGGAGTGCTTCTAGTCGGTAAAATACAACTAGATGGTGTTTTATCTTTGAGCTCTCAGCTGAGCACAGACATCTGCCAGGGAAACAGCTCAAGGACTCCACTGTTTAAGAGCCCACGGGGAATGGGCTTTTGGAACACATTACCTGGGACTGTCAGTCATTACACCTGTGCTACCCTTGGCTCCCAGTCAGAAGCATGTGTCCAGAAAATTGCCTAGGGTGCATGCAAGAAAGTATACAGCCATTAAATTATTGAGGAACATACCTATTACTCTCACTATGACGCCTCATTTAATTGAAACAGTGCAGTCTGGTGTGAGGGAGAAGGAAATGGGGACAAAGGGGATGAAAATTCCAAGCCACCCTCCCCAAAGTATAGTTTTATTGAAACAGAATCATTGTATATCCCAAGGAAACAGGCACTTGATTCCCCCCACCTTAACTTCTCGGGAATTACAATAAATATAAAGGTAAAAAGCAAATTTCTTTTTCTCTCCACCCAAGACTTAAACAACTTCAGTTATCCCTTATGCATCTCAAATGAGACGGGAGACAGCTTTCATGTGTCTAAAGTTGGTCTTGTTAAAATATTTATCATGCCTTATTTCTTGAAGCGCTAGTACTAATACAGAACTACAAATTTAAAAAAATATGCACAAACCAAAATGTAATTGGAAGTTTTCATTAAGATAAAGCTTAGTTCTATGATTCACAAACACTAATTTGAGTAACTCAATCCTAGTTATACATCTAAACAAACTATAATGCAACATACAGATGTTTCCCTCTGTATGCCTATGTAACTCATGTCAGTGACAGTTACGTATATACACTGAGACTAGACCCCTTAAGACTGCAAATCAATAGGTGTTTCTATTGTTAACTTTAAATTAATACAAAATAGTAATTGAGAAATGCATTTATCTTCTCTATTAACTAACAAGGAAACACCCTAAACTACATTTCATTTCTGTTATAGAGTTCTCTGTACTAAATGTGGAAAAACTGAACTACACAAATATTGAAAAGTTAAAAATTCATTGATTTGTTTATTCCTGGTACCACTACCACAATTTACAGGGCAATATACCTGATGTAATGGGAAAATAAAAAGAAAAAAGAAAGACAAAGCTACAACAGAGAAAGACCTCAGGAATGTACATCTAATCGACACTACATTGCATGAATCAATAGCTGCACTTTTTGCAAACTGTGGCTATGACAGTCCTGATCAAGAAGGGTTTCCTGTTTAAGCTGCAGTAACTTTTCTGACTATGGATCATCGTTCCTTCTGTGGCAGATTTTACAGTTCCTCTAATTCATTTGGGACGACTGTCTCAAAGTAACCTGCAGCTTTCCTGACAACTCCTCGCTCTCTCTCCTGCTAAGAACTGTAGCCTGTTGAATACAGGATAAGAAAATTATTACTCTCAGTGAACAGTTGTACATTATTAATCATCATTATAAATATGCATTACACCTACCCTTTTTCTGGTAGCATTTTTAGAATCTTCTACCACCATAGCCCCCACTTCCACTTCCAGATCCATAACCACCTAAAAAAAACCAGTGTGTATATTGAAGCGCATGAGCAACTAGGCATTTTGACTCAAAAATATTTTCTGTACAAAATCATACTTACCACCATAGGGACTGCCTGAACTTCTCCCACCAAAGCTGCCACCACCTTTCATGGGACCATAGTTGGACTGCTGTTGTCCACTGTAATTGCCAAAATCATTGTAGTTTCCACTTCCACCATAATTACCTGAAACAAGTAATTTATAAAGCCATGTTTGTTTAACACTCAAGACACAAAACTCACCAAATTCCAATATCCAATGTAAAAATAAATTGTAGTACTTGAGAACAATTTAAAATTAAATTCCTGTACTTTGATGCTACCTCTATGCAAAATGCACAAGTAACAGAAGACCTTTGGTATTTTCATGATTAGAAATTGCTATTTCATGAAAGATGAAACACGTAACATTATAAGCACATTTGAGTAGGCAATTTTATGTTAATCCAATTGCCAAATGAACACCTCCAAAATCAGAAAATCGTGAGTTTCACCATTATTCTTCTACTGCACAACTTTGCGTGTATGACAATAATCTAAATTACAATTTATTTGCTCCAAAAAAATAACAGAACTGTAATGGACACACTGCATACATCGATCAGAAAGTATAGTAAAATATACAGCAGTTTTTGCAGCTTCACTCCCCAAATTTTGGGCAAACAATAAAAAAAGCTTATAAAAATTTGTATTTGTAGTCCTCACAAAGGACGACGATGTGATCTACATGTTGTGAACTGGTATCCCAAGGACAACATACTTGAAACAGTCAAAACCATTAAAATTCCTGTACTCTGCCTCCAGACACAGATTTACAGCCAAAGCTTTTTGAAAAATACATCCCTGGCAAAACGAAGTTGTACTTTATCAAAGCTGATCCACATCAGAAAGATCTTTCCCTATGCAACATGGCCTTCTATGTTAAAACCTAGTCACACAACTCATTTTATGAATTACCGTATTTCAGGCATTGTGAAATGAAACCTAAGAACAATAGATGTTGAATTAAAGCTGGAATCTTACCACCACCAAAATTTCCTCCTTCGTTGTAGCCATCATATCCTCCTCCTCCACCTCCGTATCCACCACCTGGGTTTCCATATCCTGGTCCTCCACCACCACCATAACCTCCTCTGCTGCCATAGCCAGGACCACCTCCATAGTTGCCACCTTCGAATAAAAGGAAAGTCAAACTTAACACACCAAAGCTAAATACTGGTAAATAAAGATCCATTTAACAAAAAACCCCAAACCAACACATTTGCACAACAAAGCACTTTTCCTGTATTATATTCATTGTGGTTGCATAATTTATCTAAACTATTTAATTGAGAAAAAAACTCGTGCTTATAAAATCAGGACTTAAGTAATTCATTACATGTTACTTCCCTCATCCCTCTGTGCATTCTGGTAATTGCATTTTTTAGCCTTTTGGTAATTGCTGTATTTCTCTTCAGATGCATTTTGGATACTCATGATAACTGCATCACGAAAAAGATACTACTGAACCACAAGAAGTCTGAAGAGTTGACTAAAAACAGTTTACTGCTTTATTCAGTTTTAGTCACCTCAACTGACATCAGAATCTTCACTTAGTTCTCAATAATAAACTCATGATCTTAGGATATGAGATTTTTTAAAGGGTATATACCGACAAGTATTTTTTCACCCCATCACTTTGTGGGGAGAACAAAAAAAAATATTAGCTCTTCACCACTCTGTAATGTAGACATGTCATTTTCATTATTGCTATTATCACATTATCACCCAAATAGATTTCGCTTCCAAGGTGAAGGCAAGACTTACAGCTGGTTCTAACATTGGGGGAAAAGGAAGTGAACAATACACTTACCATCACCAAATCCATTGTATCCGTCACCACCCCCAAAGCTTCCTCTGCTCCCACCACCGCCACCACCACCCCCATAGCCTCCTAGAACACAAAACAGATGAGAACGTTTTCCTGAACAAACATGTTAAGTGTTTAAGCCAACTGACACAGGAAATAAAAAAAAACACCACCAAAATGTAAATCACATTCTATACTAATATTCCAGCCATTTACCTCTCCCACCAAAGTTTCCTCCTCGGCCAAAATTTCCTCCACCGCCTCCGAAGTTTCCGCGGCCCATGAAGTTGCCTGAGCCACCCCCACGACCTACAAAATATTTCACTTGAATTACATTAATTGAAAACCTGTTACACAAAATAGCTATGCACAACTACAACTCACCTCTCTGAGAGCTAGCAGTCTGCATCTCTTGTTTTGAGAGTGCTTTTTTCACTTCACAGTTGTGTCCATTTATAGTATGGTATTTCTGAACTACAGAAAATAGTAAAAAAGGGAAGTCAGAAATCACATCACTGCAATATGCTGTAAAACTCTCAGAGAAAGTTACTATAAAGCATGTGCACACTTTGAAAAGTAACATTAAATCAAACCCATCCTTTACAACAGTAAAGCAGCTGATTATGCAAATCATCTCATTCACACACGGCTCTTCTGAACACTTTTATCCCTTAAGTAATTTCTCACTAAAGAACTTACATACCAACAATTTTATCAACTGTATCATGATCATCAAAAGTTACAAAAGCGAAGCCTCTCTTCTTTCCACTCTGCCTGTCTTCCATGACCTCTATGGTTTCAATCTTTCCATACTTTTCAAAGTACTCCCTTAAATTATATTCTTCTGTATCTTCTTTAATTCCACCAACAAATATTTTCTTTACTGTGAGGTGTGCCCCAGGCTTTACAGAATCCTGCAATGCCAAAAATGACAATCAGTGCTTAAAGCAGTAGGTAAAGATTATGATCCATGGTTAACTGGAACACTCACTCACCTCCCTTGAAACTGCTCTCTTTGGTTCAACCACGCGTCCATCAACCTTATGTGGTCGAGCGCTCATGGCAGCATCTACCTCCTCCACACAGGAGTAGGTCACAAAGCCAAAGCCTCTGGAACGTTTTGTTTGTGGGTCTCTCATCACCTGCAAACACACAAGGAGGCACTCTGCATTTCTGTGCTACTTTAAGTACCTAACCCTTCCAAAAGCACAAACTAGTAAGAGAGACTTTACCACACAGTCCGTGAGTGTGCCCCATTTCTCAAAGTGCTCTCTCAAGCTATCATCTGTTGTTTCAAAGCTCAGACCTCCAATGAACAGCTTTCTCAACTGCTCTGGCTCCTTTGGCTCATGGCCCTAAAAAATGAAAAAATCAAAAACATATTTTGAATACAAATCACAGAATTAAAATTTCGCTGAATTACTAGAAATTATCTGTGCACATTATAACTACAAATAGGTGAAATACGTTACATAAAAACAATGACTTCTAATGGGTTTAGACAGCAGAATAGTCAACACTTAATGAGGTGTGATTTTAATTAAAACACAACTTAAAGAGCGCTAAAACGCAAACAGTAAAGGGATTTTAATGTACTAGGTAACTTAGTTGTTCCCCCCCACCCAGAAGTCCATTCATTCTGTGCCTATCTTTGAGTTGCAGATCACGCTGTAGGGACTGGGGATGAAGCACTGCTAGATAAAGGGAAGTTCTAACACTTCATGAAGCATAAATATGCAGAACTACAAAAAATTTTAGGACGCAGTATACAAGGAAAAAAGGTTCCTGCTCAGGCTGAGTGTCTACTCTTTGAGGATGTCCATTTTGAAAGGTTACCTTCATACATTTTTATGAAACAATATCAATACTAAATTCCTTGAAACTATAAATTTTGTACTTTGATAATTCTATTATTGGAGTACACACAAGCAAGAAAGTACAAATATATATGTGGATTTGAGTGTTATGGAAGATACCTCTCCCGTGTGAGACGACATGGACCTATGTCTTACAGACAAAAAAATGCCATATGTATCAACTAAGCAATGACCAGTAGTGGGTACAACTACTGCAACACAACTGGTAACTCAGCAAGCATCACAGAACAAGCAAGTTTAATAGCTCTTGGTAACACTGCCTCTATATGACCAGTCACGTTTTAAAAGGTGCAAATTTGCAGATCCCAGTTTTCTATCACAGGACTGAAATGGGTTTAAGAGTACCATTGGGTTTCTGCTCTCAGTGCTGCACTTTTTCAGTAGACAGGGAACTTTTCCATACATTTGACGAGGAGGTCACAAAAAATTGTTTCACAACTGCCATTGTCAAAGAAGTCTTACAAAAAGCAACCAGATTAAAATCTCATTTAGCAGGTGGGTACTTCTGTGCACGTGAAACATGCCACAAGGTGCTGGCTAGCTATGCTGTGTATCACTTCAGTTCTGCAGCATCAATGTTCAAACAGGCTTCACTGTTTCTGCTGCAGTCCATTAAACCAGACTAGATGCAGCATTATCCTGAGGTGAACTACATAAAAACAGCCACAGACTTCTGTAGACATTTTGCTTCAAATCTGAAGTGCTTTAACTTTGCCACACTGCCAGGGCTGGCCAGGACGGCTTAAGCCCCTTTGAGTCAGAGTCTTTGTATTATACAGTGCTTTAGCAAACTGTTGGTTTACAACACTCAGGTTGCACTACAGCAAACAGTAACTAAGATTATGAAAAGCTGTCTGGGAAGTAAATCCCTGCCCTTACACCTGCTGAATTTTGTTAGAAATAACCCTAGCATTCTTAGTAACAGCCATCTATTTAAGGCTTTGTAACCTCAGGATCATCATTTAAGTCATTAACAGTCAGTGGTCCCATAACTATAAAGTAAAGCTTCTAGCGGTCTAGACCACAAAAGCATTAAAAAAATTCCTCCCTTCTCACTACATTGAAACTTTTAATTTTATAGGATTACACACCTACTGCATATAGAAACTGCTTTAGGTTAAGTGCTGCTATCTGTTGCTAATTACAATTTTTAAAATCTACTGACAATTTTTAGTTGGGTTATGTTAAAGGGGGGAACACTACGTGTTTCAAACTCTTCTACACATATTGAAAGACATTTATTATGTGAAACTGTAAATATTAAACTCCTCCAAAATCAGAAACTTACGCAAGGAAAAAGTAGACTATTTACAGTTCTCTGATATTATTCAAGCTATGAGGGTTTCCAGTTAACAACTCAAGAGTGCTTTTACCTTAAAAGAATAACCAGGTAATTTTCAGGTAAGGAAAAGTGAAGTTCTTTTCTGTCTATTGTTATCATTACGTGCACAAGAACCACTGTTCTTGTACAGCAGAACACCTGCTGTTACAGCTTCTCTGTTCTACTGGACAAAATTATCCTTACACATACATGGTATAAGAACCCTGTGCAAAAAATAGAAAGCAGTATTTGCTTAGAGAATTAGGGAATTTTTTTTTTTTAGGCAGTTTGTTCTGACTGGGGTTTTCAGAGTGCTGTCCTCTATCACACAAGATGCTCTTTCTCAGTGGTTCTGCTGTAAGTTATTTCTAACAGCAGTCCTTCCTGCACAGAAAATCCTGCAGAACACACCTATCCCTCAGTGTAACTTTCACCCTGCTCTATCAGAATCAGGCTGCCTCCTGCTCAGCTGACACGGCAGGAGAGCACGCCATTTTGCAGCACTCCTCTGGCAGGAGCGGGAAGAGCAGCTGCAAGACCGCCCAGCCTGCCTTTAGACGTCAAGACACCGTTTCTCCCCCTAAGCTGTCAGAGGGGCTTCCACACACACTACAAGGCTCTGCGGAGGCGGAGAACTTCCCTTCTGCCCCGACTTCGGCCTTCCCCTCTAAAGCCCGAGCGCCGCGCGGGCCCGGCCGCCTCCATTTTGTGCTCAGNTCATCTTCGCAGAAATCCTGACACCTTTTGAGACAATGCTGCTGCAGATACGTACTGCTTCTATCCTGAGGTTGCCTCAACTGAAATTTCCTATGGCAGGGGTTGTGAATAATCAGCTTTTTGGAGTTGCACTATTAACCTATAAAGGCAGTTTTCAGGTGGAGCTCTCCCATGCATTCTACCTCTGAGCAGCAGCAAGTGTCCGCAAACACCTGTCACCAAACCTACACTGAGCTATGGCTGAACCTGAGACCACCTGTCCCCAGGCAGCACAGTTCTGAAAGACTGTCTAGACTAAAACTGTCTTCTGAAACGGGAAAGCTTACAGGCCACTGGTGCCTCAGCAGCTTTCCCCGAGAAACTTGTTCTCTAGAAACTCAACAGGTTTTAAGATCATTGCAGGGCAATCTACTTTTGTGAACTACAAGAGCTTAATTAGTATGCAGCTGATCCACCTCAGTTACATTCAATTCAAAGTCCAAAAGAGAGAGTTTCAACATTCCTTCCAAAAGGACTTTACACACCGTACTTCAATACAAAATAACCATACACTACCAGACATGCAACTCGGACAAGGTTTGTTCTCGTAATTCAAGTGTATAGGCCCTCCCATATTGCAGTACTGTAATCATTCCAGAAAAAAGTTGAACTAGCTAAAATATTCAGGCAACCTGAAAGAGTAACGTTAGAAAGCAAACAAATCCAAATAAACGAAGAGAAAATGCCTCCGTTATAAGCTATATAAGCACATTTAATACCCTTTTTGCTGATCTTAAAATTATTTTCTGAAGGGTATTAAGAACTTTCCCCCCCTCCCACTTCCACACCCTACCCCAAAAGTAACTAGCTCCCATCCTCCCAAAAACAGCCCCAACATCTTCTCTATACTACGCACCTTATTCAGTCTACGGTATTTCTGCTAGAAGCAAAAGAAAACAGTTATTTTTACTTAGTACAGCTCGCTTTCATTTGCAGTGACTATCAGGCAACCATTTTTACTTAAAAAAAAAAAAGAAAAGAAAACAGGAACCTGTCTTCATTCCCACTAAAAACAGGACTTTTGAAGGTAGGAAGTAATCAAGTTCCTGCTGATACTCTGAGGATGCATGAATTTCTTAATAATTACACCTTGCTTTAATCAGAAACATATATTTAATCAGTTTTGTTATAACAGAAAGCTAGACAAGCAGAATTTCCCCATTATGCTTAACACCCCACCCCTTAAAACTCTAAGTAATAAACTGCAATATAAAGTTACTATGCTAATACGGGGATGAAGAAGGTAGAAAAAAAGATATTAATATATTGGAAACAGTTAACTTGGGTTTTTTTCATCTTTTCCCCTTAAAACTACTTTAATTTTAATTAAAAAAACCATCCTCTCACCTGTGAGGATCGTCTTCCTTTCCTCTTGTAGTCTTCCACTTCTCTCTCTTCCTTAAGAGCAGCCATTTTGGAAGGGTACTCTAACTCGGCCTTTCTTTTAGATCTAGGAAACCTAGAAAACAGGTTGGATAAGTCAGTACTTACCCCAGTTCCTGTGACACAGGGCCTTCTCTGGCTGCAATGCACAGGTGTGGCTTTACAGGAAGAAATAGGTGAAAGTAGAAAAAAATCCCAGAAGTATTTACAAGGGTAGGATAAAAAGCCTCAGGCCACTTAGCTAACGATTAAATAGCTGCAATAGGAAAACATCTGCTATCCCAGTCAAGCTCACTATACAAACTAATGCTAAAATCTGTAGCAAACCTTTATCTATTACTGTCTGACAAAACTATTGAGACAACTGATACACAGCAAGCAAATTCCACCTTCAATACCCAAACTAACTACATGAACTCTGCTTCTCTGGGTTTTTTAACCCCCAAAACATGTAACATTTTGCTAATACTGCTTATTAGAATTTTCTAATTACTACCTCTTGTAGTCAGCTATCCAGCAGTGTGGAACAGTAGAAAATGTCTTGTATAGTTCCTGTATTAAAAAATACTTTCCACTAGGAGTAGTGCAAGAACCCCTTACTGATACTACCTTGCAGTATGAAGAACTACTGATCCTCAGGAGTCTATAGCACTAGGCATCTGCATTACTTTTGCTTCCATATTATATATTTGATTACTGCCCTGTACTATGTGATGTATGTCCCACTACAAATAGGAAATCTTTTACAAGATAAGCTCAGTGAATGAACCGGTACGTACACACTTAAATAAAAAAAAGCATGTTCCATTTGGCCTTTTTGCAAAAAAAACTTTCTAGGATCTTTCAGTTAGTCCTAGTATTAATGTATTTGTGTATCTCTGGCCAGTGTTCATTACTACTTTGAATGTTTCATGAAGCTTTATTACAGTAGTCAAAATGCAATACTGTTTACTACATAACATACTTTAGCAAAACTACACCTGTGCTGCATTTAAAAGAATAGATATTTACAAGATTAGGTGTACTTCTGTGACGGGTTTGTTTGGGTTGTGGGGTTTTTTTTTAAAGTTTTCTTCCTGCAAATTTTGTTCCTGCATATGGAAAGGCGGGGAGGTTTCTACTAATGAGCAATATTTTGTTATTCTAAGTGGAAATTCTTGAACATAATTTCATGTTAAAATCCAGCTTCAAATTAAACTCAACTGTGAGATCACGAGTATCACCATGTAATGCATTAAGTATTTTAAAGGTTTTATTAAGTAACATCGAAGTGTTTGTATTATCTTCAGTTCCTTGCTACACAATGTTAAACCTGCTCTTGAAATCCTTTAAATCAAACATCAGTTTGACTTCACAGCTATTAGGATGTCAAATACTTCAACTGACCTGTTCAGTTTTTTAAGTAATCTAAGGGAGGTATGAAACAATATTAACACTTCAAAGGCTTTCTACAAACTAGCTGTATGGCAAAATAAAGCTTTAGGAATTGTTAGGGAGTAAAGGAATAAGCTTATTTAAACACCTTTTCAAAGCAATGAAAAGTATGAATCCCTTTCTGAAGCTGTCACCTGCTGCTTTCCCCAGTAAGGCTCCACACTGGCCAATAAAGCTCCTGGGCATGGTCTCTGCCCCAATGGTCTCTGAAGGCCTTGAGGGTTAAAAAGGAGTTGTCTTCTTACTAATGCACTCCATCAGCTCATGTGGAACACAGCCCTGGTCACTCCTAGTCCTATTTTGCCTCACAGAAAGTTAAGGCTGACAGCACTACATTTTTAAATCCTTATCACCAACAAACTACTCTATTCACCTCTGAACAAAAATACTCAGAATACTTTCGTTATTAAGCGCTAGTTAAACAAGCACTGAGCAATTATATACTGCAACTTAACTACAGAACTTAAAGCAGTCTCCAAGGAAAGCTTTAGATTATAATGATAAAGAAGTCACCAGGACAGGTCTCATTATTCACAATGCTGCTCTATCTCTTACAGGAGAGAAGAAGCTAACAGAGACAAACCAGACACTATCAAGATGGAAGTTCACCCATCCAACCAGTGAATAGAATGGAAATGCACTGGTCTTCTCTGTAAGCAACTGAAGTTGGACCTGAAGTGCATACAGAAGGGTGTTTTACCAATCCTACAAGTTAAAGCAAGAAAAAATGGATTCTCAGTTTTAAGTGTGTTGGTAGTATATTCCCAACACCAAGAAGAACATGTGCCTGAGGAAAAAACCAAGATATTAGCTTAATATCTGATGTGATAGGTTCCCAAGCTTTACTGAACCACATTTAAATGCTTTGAAGGCATCATCCCTCTCTGTTATTAAATTAAAACAGCAGCTAAAACAATTGGTTACATGAAAAAGTTATTTTTAGCTGCTTTGGTTAAGAGATCCAGTTGTTTTTAATGCAGGAACAGCAACTAATGTGAGCTGTTGGTTTCTCAGATCTTACTTTATAAGGTTTCAGCCTTCAGTGAAGGGAGTAAAGACAAAAATACCACATACACACACAAAAAAAAAGCTCACTATTTTTGCTTGCCATACTCTGAAACACTTGAAAAACCTTAGGCTTTGAGGAAAGAAAAGCAATGGGAGAATACCACGACTCTTTCCCTCCAGGTAGGGCGAAGATAATTTCTGTAGGTTTGGGCAGACTGCTTCATGCTGCTCACCAGGATCATGGCAGAATGCCACCGAATATGTCCTGGGTCTTTTGCGTGTATAATTGTAGGAGTAGAGAAAAGAAAGAACTCTGTATTCCTTTCCCCACCTCCCCGGGCAGCAAAGGCTCCCGACACGCTTTAATTCCCTCTGGGCAAGGGTGAGAGATATTAGGGAGGTGCTACAATGTGTAGCATCCTCTGCCAGATGCACCGTACTACACTAAACCATTCTCATGCTTCTAAATCTGTTTCGAGAAAACTGAGCGTGTAGAAACCGTGTTAAGAATATCCCTACCGCACTACTCCGGATAGCTTTACGCTGGAGGAGGGTGGGCCGGGGAGGGAACGCGGGGGGGAAGGAACACAGGGAGGGCAGAACAATGACGCACGCACGTGTAGGGCTCGCCTTGCCCTACTGCTGCCCGAACATGCGCCCATGCGTTTCGGTGTGCCCCGGACTGCTGCGAAAGGGATTGCTGCAAAGGGCTCCGCAGCCCACAGCCCTGCCCCGGGCCCCTCACCCACGCGCCGGAGCGCTGCGAAATGGCGGCCGCAGCCTGCGGGGCCGCGCGGCGGAAGCGCCGCCTCTCCCGCTCCCTCTCTCTTCCTGCCCGCGCCGCCATTGCGGAGTAACGCGGCGTGGCGCAGGCGAAAGCGGCTCTGGAGCGCGGCAGGAACGCTACAAGGAGGCGGCGCCCCCGGGAACTGCAAGGGGCTCTATGACACATTGCCGCCACCCGCCCCCTTCCCGCCGTGCTTTCCCGCCCGCAGGCTCGGGCGGAATTCAAGCCGCTCCAGCTCCGCGCGGCAGGAGCCGCCTC
>VXAX01002640.1:448246-458891 GCA_013399835.1 Leptocoma aspasia
CGCCCCCGCTGCCCCGGCAGGGCCCGAGCGCGGGGGGCCCGGAGGGGGAGCGCTGGGCGCGGGGCTGCGCCGGGAATGCACACGCGGGCGGCATCGGTAGGAGAGAGAAGAAAAGGAGGCGATGCCCTGCTTAGAGGAGTAAGCGCGGTGTGCCCGAGGTGCCCAGGAGCTTCTCAGAGAAGTTATTTGTCTCTGCGTATTGTTTTACGCTGGAGATGCTGCAAGGAGGCAGCTGAAGATTGGCGCTCCAGAGCGCTCACCCTCAGAACTCAGCGTAGCTTAGTCAGTTTCCGGATAAATACCAAAACAAATCCAAGCAGTAAGTTTCACAAACTTCCCCATTCAGAGGCATTGCCTGTAGTTTTTAATGGCGCTTGTCATCATAAACTAGCATAAAGAGTTCAGGAGAAAGGGTATTCTGCGAGAATTTTTTATAGAAGGAAGCATAGTTAAGCACATACGTTACGATTTTTTCCTTACCAGAATAATGGCATCAGGAAAAGCAGTGTTATAAGAAAATTACTATTAAAGTCAAGGTTTCTTCAGTCTTGGTTATCCTCTCATTAGTACCAGTACCTATTTTAGTATGATGACCTAACCTTAACAGGAGTTGGCACTTAGCCCTTTAAAAATATCTTCATCCTATGTAAAGGAGTAACACAGTTGATGAGGTTTTACTGAATCACTGGAAATTTAGTATTAGCAGTTAATTTGTTAATTTCTTTATACTGATTTTTCTAAAAACAAAAATAAAATTTCTGCAAAAGTTTCCAAACCTGTTCGATTAACTAAACATAATTTTCCTAATGCATAGAGAAATTTCAACAGATGTAGAAATGGTCTCACTGCCATCATGCACAAGGATTGAAACAAGTTTTTAGATCGTTCCTGTATCTTTGAGAAGCTAGATGTCTACACAGAAAATAAAACTCACTGAAAATCCCATAAAACACCAGCTATTCTTTGCACTGAGGCCAAAGCCAAGAATTTCTCATCTTCCTTTTCTCAGCAAAGTGAACCACACGACTTAGTGTTTTATTTAAAATAAAATTATTCCTGTATGTTGTTTGTTCTCTTGCCTCTGTTATTATCAGGTGACAGTACTGAGACAGACAGTGGTACTGGCTAAATACATCTCTTAGTTTCAAAGGTTTTTGTAGTTTACACAGGAGCTGCCTCACCATATTTGAAGAATTCCTTTATTAGTTTGATTGTCATTCATTTCACATCTAACTGTTACTCATGGAGGCTGATTGTCTTGCAGTTCATTTGGTTGCACAGCCACAGGCAGATCACATTTGAATTCTACAGTTTCAGTTCATGATCACCCTCCCCTATGTGTAATCAACTGTACAGAATGTAATAATCTTATAATACTGTGCTTACTGCACTGAAATAAAAGACAAACCAGTAAATGAGGGAGATGCACTTTTTACAAAGATTCACTGTTGCAGATGAAAATGATACACAAGTTTGAGGGCTTAGATAAAATTGTAATTTTCATTTCAGGCAAACAGTTTTCTGTTAGTGAAGTGTTATCAGGTTGTCTAGTAAAATACTGCTCCCTGTTTTGGGTCACCCATTTCCTTAAGTGAAAATGTAGCATTCAAAACACTCACCTCTGTCCTGGCTCACGTAGTTTCATAGTCAGATGAACTTTCACATTATGTAGCAGATGCCGTATTGGTCATCTATGCAGATGGCTGACATGCTTTTCTTTTTACTAGCAATGTTTGCAAACGTGTACTCTCCTCTTTGTAAGCCAAGGGAACAACAGTGTGTGTCTATTTAAAAAAACAAACAAACAAAACACGGTGGCTTTTAGCTTTTACATATTTATGTGGTTGGAATGTCAGTTTCACTTCATTGTCCTTTTTTTGTTGTGGGTTTGTTGGAGGTTTTTATTGTTTGATTCTTATACAGCATTTGTTTGTGAAGTGAATCTTAAAGTAGGTAAATATTGTTGGTAAAACTGTCCAAAGTATTTTTTAGTATTACACAAAGTGTAAGATGTGAATATGAAATTGATCTTGAACTCTAGTCTCCAGAATAGTAATGTTAATTAAGCCAATTCACTGAACTTAATATATTTGCTATAAAACTCTGAGATTGCACAAACAAATGGACTCATTATTAATTAAATGTTAGTACTGTCATAGTTTTGAACATGGAGTTGACTTGGCCATATTTGAGTTTCATACTTTCAAAGGGACACAGACTGCAATTTTGATAAGGGGTCCAGAGCACTACACAGAAAATCATTCATGTGAGCTTCAGGCCAAAAGGCTGTTTAACATTCAGTTCTATTGTCTGTGCTGTAGAAGTGTGATATATTTAAACATTGGCAAGTGTTACTGGAGACACTTGACAATTATGCAAGCAACTGCAGCTTCTGCTGTCTTCTTAATTTGGAAACAATTGTTTTCATCTCTGAATTTGATTTAAATTGCTGAGCTTTGCTGAACAGAGACAGGATAATATACTAAAATTTGGTAATATTTTGGCAATTCTTGTATGCAGTGCAAGGTGCATGAAAACCTTTTACTTAATTAATTGAAAAATACAGAGAGCCAATACACTGATTACTTTTAGTATGATTATGCTATGGCATTTGCTTTATTTCAGTAATTGTAATAACTCTTAAGAGATATACACAGACATATACATCTGTATATTTGTATACACACACACACTCCAGAAATAACAAATCCTACAGATCCTTTCCACTACAGATTGTGCCAGTCAAGTGTCTTGTGTCCCAGAACTCTGACAGTCTCTGTAGGACTTGGTTGCAGGGGTTTGAGAAAGCTTTCTGTCTGCCTTTTCCCATGGAAGTTACAGAATGCATGCAGACACACCAGCTACTTCAATTTGCGCTCTCCTTATTAATTTTAATAATTGATAAAGGAGTGCTTGAAGTAATACACCAGTCTGTCTATAAGCTGGTTTGAAATGAAAAGATATATACGTATATACCAGCCTGGTACAGGTTTAGTAATCTCCAGCAAACATTTTGGAAATAGCACCAAACTCCCGTGACTATGTCCATTCCACTCCATCTGTCAGAAGCCTTAGATGAATTTTCCATGGCTGGTATTCCTCAGGAGCTATGTCTGAGAGCTGTGATGCAGGAAATGAGAGAGATCAAACCATTTTTAGCTGCTAGCTTAATTAAAAATACTTGAAAACTTTGTATATTTCCCTTTGTATATTTCAGTTTCATTCAGGGTGACACAATTGCTTCTTTCTACAAATTTTATCTCTATTTAAAATGTTTATTTTTTACAATATTTTATATTCGTACCAGATACGTAATGTGGAAAATAATCCTGCATTTTGGATTGCTATAAATATTAATAGTTTCCTACACGTTTTTTCTCTTTTTGTTCTGCTCTTCTTTGTATGTTAATTAAATCTCAACCTATTAGATTCTATTTTATTCCATAACCTGCTATGTCTATGTTTTATCTGAATTTTCAAAATTTTATTTTCTTGAACCCTTCTGACAAAAATTAAAAAAAGAAGTGTGCATTAGCGATGGTATTCGGGTTAACCAAACAATAAAACCACTAGCAGTGAGGGGAAAATAGCTTGCTGAGATGCCATTATAACATAGCTGGCTCTGTAACTTGTGCCCAAGAATTCCACATTTATTGTCCAGGTCTTAGGATAGGGGGAGTTCTGTTACTGGCAAAATTACGCCTTAGAAAAAATGTAAAGGTGTCACGTTGAAATGCCATCATATTAAAGGAGCTTACTTGAAATAAAGAATCATATGCCTAACAGCCTGGGCTGTTTGATTTACAAAAGGCTCTAGAGGCAGTTTAGGGCTCTCTTATAAGCAATATTCTTTGTTTATGCTAGAAATTTTTTTGTTAGCAAACATACATTTTCTTTAAATGTAGATCAAATAGAAAGGAGTTTATGTATTGCTAGCTGAAAAAAGAATGTGATTTACAGTTGAAAACTCCAGGTAAAACGGAGTTTGCTATGCTATATTTGAGATGCCAGTGCACGAAGAGTCAGCTGTTCTAAAATTTGTGTAATAAAATCATCACAGCGGGGTAAAAGGTGGGAAAAAAATGGCAAGATTTCTAGAATAATTTTTGATTGGGATTCACTTGTCTACACAGGAAGAAAAAAAACCCCTTGAGATGTAGAAGAAAGAAGAAAAATGGAGGATGCATGTCCTATTCTTGAAATCAAAATTGTAAAAAATAATATATAATTGTGCTTGGTCTTAAGTGTTCATTCTTTGTTACTACGTTTTGCAAAACACTAATTAGAGGTAATTGTACAACCAACTAAACATTTAGTATTACTTGGTACATTTTATTAAGGCGAGAAAACTTCAGGTGGATTTCCTGCTCGTGTACGTATCTGAGCAAGAGAGCAGAGCATGGGAAATAAATCTTCTTCTTCCCTTGACTGCAATGCAGATCTGGCTCTGGGCGGGGTTTCCATTTCCGCACGGCTCAGACACATGGTCAGTGCTCAGCCAATCGGGAGCATCACATCTGGCACTGGATTTGTGTGCCTCAGAATGCCTCTTTGACTGCTAAGCAGGAAAAACTCTTTTTTTTTTCTTTTTTTTTTTCTCTTTTTCCTCTCCTAAATTGAATTTGCACACATTCTACAGACTGATTTATGTCAAACATAGTTATAACTGTTTATCTGGTACACACTGTAGCTACCCTAACAGCTAGTTTGCCAACATCTGTCACAGAAAGGATTTAAAAAAAAACCCGGCTACATAGATGATCCTTTTCCTGTACTTACTCTCCATGCTATGCTCTAAGCTGCTGGGATCATGCTTTTTGATAACATGGTATGTTTTAATCTGTTTGTAAATTGTTCTTCACTTCTAAGTATCACACTCCCTTGCAAGACAGATATTTCAAAATGCATTTAATTGATATTTTGCATAGTTATTTTCTGGTCTGTTGCTGCTGAAAACCAGATTATTCTTTATATAAAAATTGAGATTTTTAAATTACTGTGATATAAAGACATATGAACAGTTCTTTATGTATAGAGTGAAACATATATGAATAAGGTTATGTCTTTCAAAAGCTGTCAAAATAAATTTAAAATTCCAGAGGGTACTACCACATGTGCTAATGTTTGCATTTGCAACAGGAATTAGGAATTTGGAATTCGGGCATATCTTATCTGTTTTTTAAAAATCAAGTCTTTATAATGAATTCCTTACGAGTTTTGAGGTTTTTTTTTCTCTAACATAGAAATTTTGTATTTAGTTAGAAATAGGTATTGCTAAATACAAAGTATTAAGCTCTAAAATATGAGAGGTTGTAATTTGAACCCATATCATAAGGATTATAATAGTTTCTGTCAAGTATCTTACAATTCTTTCTCCTTACCTTTAAAATGGTTGTACTGACCAATACCAATGGAGATGCTGGGCAAGTAGAATAAAGCTGCAGAAAATGTCAAGAGCCAATCTACTCATTATGGATGATTAAATCTCTTAATTAGGAGAAATATATTGAAACCGCTGAGAGAATATAGCCAAAGGTAAGAAAACTGCAGCTGGTAGTAAGTAATTTCTACTTTTGGAGACCTCAAGTGTATGAGCTGATGTATTCCATGGAAAACTGTGTTGTTAGTTTTAAAAAGGCCCTGTAGTGCTGTTATATTTACCAGGGAAGTGGCTATACATGCTTGTTTACCAAATATTGTAGGTCGTGTGCAATAAGCACAATTTGAAAGTGCTGAGTAGTGGAATAATTTATGGCAACGTACAACCTGATTACATTTCTGCCTTCAGGACAAACATGGTTGGAATTCATTGGCCAAATTATTAATCATTTTCTATGTCGTAGTAAGAGGATGATAATGTAAGCAAATGGATTATGCAAGAGAAATCCAACGTAAGGACAACTATCTAATTCAAAAGAATGTATTAATGTTTAACTTTCAAACAAGTTACTTTTTATAGATGGGAACAATTCAGATTTTAGGTGTTCATAATTTGCTTTTGGAAAAATTACAGGAAAATCTTTTTTGTGCGGTTTCTCCAGAAACCTGTCAGTCAGTGAAATGTAATCTAAAAACTTGTACCTTTTTGATGTTTGCAACCATAGCATTGTTGTAGCTTTATCATATGCATTTAATATGTATTTCATCAGTCTGCATTATCCAGGTGTCAGAGGACTTGGTTGTAATATCTGGTACCAGACATAGTCAAAATGTAGTTTGATTCTGAGTTTCTTAAGGGATTTAATAAACTGTCTAGAAATGTCTGCAACGTATACAAAAAACTCTGGAGAAAGGTTCTAGAATTGTGAAATCAGATTCTTGTCTGATGTCTGATTTTGCTTGTGCTTTATGTTGGCAGAGGATGAGACCTGCAATCTGAGGAGACACGAGCAATTTGCAGATGTTGTCCATTTCTATTTTCTTTCTGGGTGCTATTTCCAAGGCTTGTTAGTAAAAACTTGCAGATAAATGGGTCTGTTTGCTTCACTTCAGTGCAGCCACCTCGAAGAAGTATCATCTGGGACTCTGATGTCAGAGGTTTTTTTTTAAGTCTAGTCAACCAAAAGAGCTGTACTATTTGGACCACTGCCTGTAGTTGTACCACAGAACTTCTTCAATTTTTACATCTATCAGTATACAGGATTTTATTTAAACATAAAGGTGCTTATAACATGTAAATATAGAAAACACACAGCTTGATATTTCTGTAAGTTAAAACTGCCACTATATCTGAACAAGAATTAGCTGCTTTTTTATTCCCTCATACGGGCGTGTGCTTACCCTCCAGTACCTGTTGCTTTTGCTTCCATCTTGTGAAGTTAGCTATGGGATTAAATTAATTAGTTATTTTTATTTCTATTCTGCATTCTGGTGCCCAAACAAAGCCTGTCTTGCCTATCTTTTTAGCTTCACACCCTTGCAAGGGTTTCAGAAAGCAGACTGATGCAATTATAAAGCACATCCCAGTGGAAAATTAGGACTACTATGTTAGGCCTCGAGCAGGAACGCAATATTCCAGGCTGACTGCTGGAAACCACAAATCTTGACCATTATTGCAAAACTTGTGATAGGAACACAAAGAAGACTATTATTAGCCAGTCATGGAGTATTAAATTATACATGACTGCAGCACTATTGAAACATCAGTTACCAGCCTAAAACTCTTCCTTTTTCTATTTAGTTCTCTTTAATGGCAAGAGGCAGATTTTCCTGGTTTGACCTTTGGATTAAATCTGTCAATATTTGATTTTAAAATCTGCCTAGAGTCCAGTTTTTGAACCCAACTCCTTTTTTTTGTTTGTTCTTTTTCCCATATGAAGTCAGTATTTGAGTCCCAAGTTGTATGTTTCCAAGTGATTTACATGCATTTTAGTCTTAGGATGCTGAGAGAATTGGCAGTATGTAAGCTGAAAAATATCTGTGCAAGTTTCATTCCATTATTAGGGTTTTATTTTAGTGGTATTCCAGTAAAAATAAAACATAAAGTTTAGTCTGTTCTAGAAAGACTTCTATACATACGTGCAGTAGCAACTTCTTTTCCCTAATGAAAGATGATTATTGGACCAAACCAATTGTTGTTGAATTACTTCTCTGTGGAAGGTGTTGAGGAGAAAGAAATACTGTGGTATAAAACAGAGTCTCTTTTGGAACACACTTGTCCCCACTACTTGCTGCTAAATATTATCTCAGCTTGATAACCTCCGACAAACCTTCGGTTCCTCATAGCACGGCCTGTACTGCTTTGTTGCCTGCCTTACAGAAATTATATTAGTGTGCCAGAACCCAGTTATTTACTACTGAATGACACCCACCAGGCTGAAGTTCTCCTCAGACTTGCCAAAACTGTCTCAAACCTTCCTGAGAGTCTCCTGGTCACAGCTTCTCTTCTGACAGCTCTGTGAAGGTTCCTGCTCCCCCTGAGGACTGCATAGGAAATTTGTTACATAATACTGTAGGACTGCAGTAAGTTCACAGTCTTGGTGGGATGACTTTGGAAGAGAACTGTCTGTGTTTAAACCATTCTGGGAGGAACTGGGTTATAAATACACACAGTATATACACAGAATTATGAGTCTTTTGAAAAGTTCAACTAATATATAATGGCTTATTGCTACTTCTGGTGGCTGGAATCTAAAATCTATTATTTTCTAATAAAATCTGGCAAAAGGCTGCTTTCATAGTGCTGAATTTGATACTTTTTGGGGGTGGGGGGTGTTTTTTGTTTGTTTTGGTTTGGTTTTTTGTGGGTTTGTTTGTTTCCTACTGGCAGATTGGTTATAACTTCTATTGTAATTGAATCCTACACTCCATGATTTAACATGTTCAGTTGTGAATGGGAGCAGCTGAAGTGTAGGCCCACACTCCCCTCTCCTCACTGTTTTCTGAAGATGGTGACTTCCAGCAGGGGAGTTACTAGACAACAGGCATTGTGCAAATGACTTAAATCTCTGCAGCTGTTGGCTCATTGCTATTCTGGTGCCACATGTTGTTATGAGTAATTTGTGACATTCATCAAAAGTGGAAAGTGTTTACGTTTTTCTTTTTTTGTAATATATTTGCTACAATTCTGGTTAAGCTGAATATTATTAATGCAGTTTGTTTTATTAGTTTGGCAATACTGCCCTTGCGATTACTGCTCAACAGTATTTGTTCAGGGAAAGAAAGTCAAGGTGAGGCATGGCAAGGAAGAAAGTCATTGGCTCGTAGTTCATTACAAAGAATATGTTATTTTCTTTCTTTATTTTCCTGTTGTTCTTAAAAATAATAGATAGCAGAGTAAAATGATACCGGAAAGAAGGGTCTTGATGAACTTAATTGCGGCAAGTTATGGAAATGCATAAACCGCTTTGTCTTTCTCTGTAAGTGCTTGGTGAATTTCAGACTATGGACTACTTTGTGATTTTACTTACAGACAAGTAAAATCGGTATTAATTCAGTTAGAATTAGTAAAAATTTAGATCAAAGAATAGCAGAATAAACAGCAGAGTCCATCTAGAGTTTGCTCAAATCTATTTATATTTATAGGCTAAAAGATTTCCACCAAGAAGAATTTAATTTACTTTTCTAGTGATATGTCCAGGTTCACAAAACTTGAATTCCAAGCTGCATTTTTTCACAATCTGGAGTTCTTTTTTTCTAGGTTTGTTTTCTGGTCTCTTGAGAAACATTGTCTTTTACTTTGCTTTTACTTATGGGTGAACTGCAGCCTTGCTCTTTTTGTATCTACCTTTTGTTTTTCTATTTTTGATTCTCTTACATTTTTATTGCTATCATCTGTTTTGAAAAAATATGTTGTAAAAATTTTAAATTAATGATAATTTTATTTTTATATTTATAATTTGTGTTTTTCTTCAGTCTCTACTTTTTGTTTTAAAATAAGATGGCTGATATAATAGAAAGTAAATTTAATTAAATATTAATAAGTAATAATTATAATTGCACAACATTCCCCTGTAGTTGGTCCTTGGGAAGGAAGGAGTCACTCTTTAAAAAATTATTATATTACCAGTATCCAGATTATTTCCGAATGATGTATCTAAATTTTTCAATTTCATAATAATGATGCTACTGATTAGTATATCATTTCTATTGCAAATTAAAACATTCTGAAGCATAAATTCAATCCTATTTGTTGAAGTAATCTCTTTGTTCAAGATGAACAAAAAATTTAATTTACCCTGTGTGGTTAGTTTGATATTACATTGCTAAATCATATAATATTTCTCTTAATTTTTACAGTGTCCAAGAGGAGTGACAAACTTAATGTTACTTGTAAGAGTACAATTTGCCTTTTACTAATAACAGTGGTGGGTTTTGTATGGCATAATATTTGAAACCATTTCCTAACACATAGATTAAGTAATTGACTAGATTAAGCAGTCAGATTTAAACCCTTGTGTTTTGGCAAACACCCCAAGAAAGGTAGATATATGCAATACTACACCATTTCTTTATTTCTTTGGGAAGAATCAGGATTGGGGATATCAAACCTGAACCCCTTTTGCAATGCAAGACATTAAATACATTTGACATCACTAAAATAGTATTATTTGAAAAGATGCTGAATTCTTGAGTAGGAACTCTTTGGGTTTTTAGTACTAAGGCTGTCATGCAATGACCTTTGGGGTTGGTTAGATACAAAGTTGTAAGATAGGTCTCTTACCAGAATAATATAAACTAGCAATGAAAAAAGGTTGCTAAATTCCTAAAAAGAGGATGAACCCGTCTTGAAAGTATTCAGTTAACAATGCATTTGTCAAATCAACCTCAGGTGATGACATATACATTTTGTTTTCTTCCCTAAACAGCTTTGTAGAGAATTTAACGCAGTGAAAATTACTGCTAATATGAAGCCTGGTCTAGCTTTGTGAGTGAGTCATTCCCCCTGCCCCCCACCATTCCACATAGAAATACTCAAAAGCTTGGCATAAAGAATGCAGCCTGNTTGCTTTTACTTATGGGTGAACTGCAGCCTTGCTCTTTTTGTATCTACCTTTTGTTTTTCTATTTTTGATTCTCTTACATTTTTATTGCTATCATCTGTTTTGAAAAAATATGTTGTAAAAATTTTAAATTAATGATAATTTTATTTTTATATTTATAATTTGTGTTTTTCTTCAGTCTCTACTTTTTGTTTTAAAATAAG
>VXAX01002640.1:459192-470402 GCA_013399835.1 Leptocoma aspasia
AAAAATTTAATTTACCCTGTGTGGTTAGTTTGATATTACATTGCTAAATCATATAATATTTCTCTTAATTTTTACAGTGTCCAAGAGGAGTGACAAACTTAATGTTACTTGTAAGAGTACAATTTGCCTTTTACTAATAACAGTGGTGGGTTTTGTATGGCATAATATTTGAAACCATTTCCTAATACATAGATTAAGTAGTTGACTAGATTAAGCAGTCAGATTTAAACCCTTGTGTTTTGGCAAACACCCCAAGAAAGGTAGATATATGCAATACTACACCATTTCTTTATTTCTTTGGGAAGAATCAGGATTGGGGATATCAAACCTGAACCCCTTTTGCAATGCAAGACATTAAATACATTTGACATCACTAAAATAGTATTATTTGAAAAGATGCTGAATTCTTGAGTAGGAACTCTTTGGGTTTTTAGTACTAAGGCTGTCATGCAATGACCTTTGGGGTTGGTTAGATACAAAGTTGTAAGATAGGTCTCTTACCAGAATAATATAAACTAGCAATGAAAAAAGGTTGCTAAATTCCTAAAAAGAGGATGAACCCGTCTTGAAAGTATTCAGTTAACAATGCATTTGTCAAATCAACCTCAGGTGATGACATATACATTTTGTTTTCTTCCCTAAACAGCTTTGTAGAGAATTTAACGCAGTGAAAATTACTGCTAATATGAAGCCTGGTCTAGCTTTGTGAGTGAGTCATTCCCCCTGCCCCCCACCATTCCACATAGAAATACTCAAAAGCTTGGCATAAAGAATGCAGCCTGGGGCATACCCCATAAAACTTACAATGCAATTAAATGAACAATTTCTACTGGAAATAAAATGGGCATGTTGAGTAGAATATGAATTAAACTGAGCAAGAACAGAGTCAGACAACCTTTCGTAGTACTCCAGGCTCTTGGAGAGAACCCCCAGGGTCAGCAGTACCAAATGCAGCTGACAGGTCAAGGCCAATCAGTAAAGAAAGATAACTGCAGTTTGCAATGAAAAGCAGGTCATTCCAAATTTTGATTAATGTAGTCTCAATGCTGTGGTGTCCACTCGACTGGGTTAGCAAAATAAAGACAGATAGCAGTGGATTAACTCTAACACTTCTTTATTATACTGCAGCCGTTACAGGCTTCTCTGCTGCTGCATTCACTAAGACGAGGTTTTCTCCAATTTATGATCCTCCATCCCCGTTGCCTCCTGGCCTGAATTCTGTGGAACTGACTCAGTTACAAGGGGCTGCCCTGTGGACTATTTGCAAGACTACCAAAATGACCTCAAAATAACTTTGGAAAATGGCAAACCCATCACATTCTTAACATTGTGATTAGTTGATGTTGGCAGTGTTTATCCTGTGGAGCATATATGGTGAAAAGGTGTCAACTTCAATGACTTTGTAAAAAAATAGAGGGAACTAATTTTTGTTTATTGACAGTTTTTGTTACACAAAACAAAGACTCAAAACGTTTGGCTACAGAAGGAATTTTGCAAGTGTTACTTGCCAAGGCAGGAATATGAGAATATATACTTCTTTCTTCCAAGATAAAATTAGTTTTGGAATAAATCTTTGCAAAACACAAAATATCTCCATTAGTGAAGAATGAAATTCACTAGCAAATATAAAACTACTTGAAGAGATTTAAAATGCCATTTAGAAAGAATTTGTTCTAGGTGGATTCCTTCAATTTCTTTCCAGTCTTTTCTTTGGTTGTTTTTCTTTTTCGTTTGGTAGATAAATATTTGTGCCATACCAGTTTGAATATATGTTATAATTGTATTTATTAACCCAAATCCATCTGTGCACAGTCTTCCAATCTTAGAACTGATTGTGTCATTTTAGACAGCAGCACTGCCATGACGTCAGTGATTTCCCTGGAAACACGAGTGCAGTCTGTATCTGCACTCTGCTCAGCACTGGGGGTGGGAGCTGCCTTTTCCTGCTCTTCAGCTGCATGGAGGTGCAGTGCTTACAGCAGGCTGCAGACCAGCCTGGCAGTGCTGCTGGAGTATGCTCAGGGCAGAACCTGGCTGCTGTAGATCATAATGAAGGTCTAGACAAAGTTCTGCATTTCCCTGTTAGGTAGGACAAAAAAGTCATTATAGAATTACACAGGAGGTGACTTTTTCAGAGTAAGAATTAGGATGCTTCTTTTCCTACATAGCCAACAGTAGAAGTTAATGTGTGATAGTGTTTTTGTGGTTGTTGTTGGGAAAGAGCTATCAGGTAGCTATTTACTGAACTGACTGCAGAATTCGTAACATGTATAGCTTTCTTCAAAATGTACATTCTCTTCTCTCTGGTCCCATGGAAGATTGTAAAATGAATACGTGTAACTTTATGACCTATAGCCAAGGCCAGAATAGCAGGGTTCTCTGCAGATGACTGCCATTACTGATACTCAAATCTTGCCAGTATATCCTAGCTTTCACTGTGACTTTTGATTTGATTAGCAGCTGCACAGAACCTGTCCCATAGTAGAGAAAGCTTTGTTTTCTTTTTAGGAAAGATTTTCTTACATTATGGAAGTATATCTTCAATTCAGACCACAGCTGAGAGATTTGCCATAAAAATGATATATTTGTAATTTATCAATGCTCTGTTATTGGCATTAGATGACCATTTACTGGATTCTTTGTCCAGCCTATAAATAAATGAAAATTTCATAGACAGTTTGGAACAGTTGCCTGGAATTATTTTGGCTTTTTCTGAGGCTGAGTGGTAAATGGCTGGCCTGTAGTCCCTGCTTTGACCTTAGCGTGGGCCTGGATGTGTGAGTTCATGTCGCAGCGCATGTGTCAGGTCAGCCCTCAGCAGCTGGTCTGAAAGAATCGGAGCAGGACGTGGCAGTGAAGTCGGTTGCAATGTCAGAACCACTGCAGTCAGAGAATGGAAACCAGGGCCCTGCCTCTCAGGACATCTGTATCCAGCCAGCAGACAATGAAAGCAGCAGGCTCTAATGAGAAAAGGGAAGCCAGTGAAGGAGACAGACTCTGTGAAATTTATTAGCTGGTGCAATAAAGTTGCTTCTTTGGGAGTGAACCTGAAGTGGCCTCTGAGTTAATTTGGGATGAAAAGCCCAGTAAGGGAGGCAGTTTATTGGGGTTCATCCTCTTCATAACCCAAGATATTGACCCCTATGGTCTCCCAGCCAGCAGCAAAAATATCAGACTCTCCCATTTGTGCACAGTACCGTTTATTTTCATGTAATAAAAACACCCCCTGAGTCTGTTAACTATTACCCATTTCCCTTTTCAGGATGTATCATACCAGTCATCATTGAGAATATTGCTTTCAGACTCATTTTAGTTTATAGCCCCAAATATTTCTTGTTTGCTTTGAGTAATTGTTTTCTGTTAAAAATTGGGTAGCTGGCTTGTTAATTAGTAAGATATAAAACAGATACATCACTAGATTTTTAAAGCTATGGTGCCAGCTAGCGGTGAGAGATGATAGACAGTGTCTCAAGTGTGACATTTATCTAAGTGTATGGTATATTTTTATTTGCATCATGATAACGTGACATTAAGTTTTATTTGTCAGTTATCAGTATCTTGTGACCAAAAGAATGTAAAATAAAATGAGCCACTGCTATAATTGTACAGTTGAATTTAGTTGAGTATTGTTTATTTGAAACCTTCTTGCCATTATTGATGGAGTAATTGTATCATTCATCAGACCGTTTGCCAGTGAAGCCTTTTAATCCTTAGTTTTTCACATGTGAACATCACTTCCTATGCATTGTAAACCTGTAGGTGCTCTTTTACATTGCTGGAAATCTGAATTTCTTTAAAAATGCAGTAGACTTTAGTTGTGAGTAGCAGAAAGATGCTAAGAAGGCTTCTGCAATTGATTCACTTGTGCAAATTAAGGAGAGCTTTAGCATGGCCAATGCAAGGCAAAATTCTTAATTGATTTTAAAAAAAGTCCTGTATTTTATTAACATGAGAGGAAATTTCAAACAATTCATTGTTCATGATGCACTGTCTGTGTTCATATAAGCTCACAACAGAAAAGAAAAATAAGCAATGTTTAAGAACATTTGTAAAGAAATGAAAAAAATAACTTATTTTTCTTTCTAACAAGGAGTCATCGACAGGTCATCTTTTCCAGTTTAATTAAGCAATAACCAATCTTGGTGAGGTTGTAGAAGGCTCTTGAATACTAATAAATAAAACCAGAAGATGAAGCATTTCTTTCATTAAATAGTAGGAGCTGTTTATAACTCTATTACTTACTGTTAAAATCAATTATTATTACTAATACTCTTCAAGTAATTTATACCTGAAGGCACACTGAGGGTTGTAAAGCAGAACTTTTCTTTTTAAATGTCAGACATGGCCATGAAGGTCAGCTCTTGTGAATAAGGACACCTCAGATGAACACACCTGTAATAATATTTGTGAAGACAGATCTCATGTTAGTGACAGCTGCCAGCAGCCACAGCAGAGCTACCACAGTTTTACTTCCACTCTAATACATGTGAGTGCACTGGTGGAGAAATACAGGGATGTTTCTAATCCAAGGGAATGAAGAAAACAGAATGATTTTTGTGTGAGATGGAATCAACCGAATCAGACACAGAAGCAATTTATTTAAAAGAGGTGCCTAAAATATTAACTTGAAATATACTGTCACGGTTTCATCATACATTTCTTTCTGGTCCCCTTTCCTTTCCAGTGTGTCTGTGACAGGTGTGCACTTCCTCCTTTTCCTCCTGTGCTGTTGCAACACAGTTGCTTTAATTTAATACTACAGGGAATATTTCAGTGGAAAAACCCCTATATCCCTTAAAATATTAAAATGCAAGTATGAATGTTCATCGATTTCTTAACTGTGGGTTTTATGTGTTTAATGCCGTTGACTAATGAATGACTTAAATAGTTTGATTTATTCTTCAAATTGATAGTCTTTTAACATTTACATAACTTTGCATTCAATAATTAAGGTTTTAGTTTTTTAAAGAACATATTATGTGTTGCCCAGTTGCAGCAGTCATAGAAGATTAGGCACACACTTTGAAATTGAGATCAACAAATGGCATTCTACAGGCTAATTTTTCTCTTTTTGTGCTTTAAATTGAACAGGTGTCTATAAACATAGTATCAATGTGTAACTAATACCACCATTTAAATTTTATTTCATTGTAACACCACTCTAAAAAAAAAAGTCACTTATTTGAAATAATGTCTAAAATGTTGTCAGCACTGAGATTAAATTGCCGAGGCATTTGACTTCCAAACAAAATAATGTGGAGTTCAGTGACATAAACATAAGGACCAATATTTATTATGTTGATATGTCCATTTGGATTGACAGTCTAACTATCATGGTATTAGACACCAAATGTATTTCTTTTGCTAAACTAATAATTTATAAGGAAGATAAAAATTATATAAAAATATTATTTTAAACACAATTTTAGGGGTATTTTAAAGTTTACTTTTCACACTATTACTGGATAAGATATAAATTTAGCTGTTGCATTCTTTATTACTCTAGAACACATCTTGTTAATACAACACTGAAATAATATACATTTAGTGAATTCTAAACTGGATACCCTTGTGCATCTCATAAAACTCTGAAATTTTTGTATTTAAAAATCTGTATGCTACATTAAGTTCAGTGGACTTAGAAAAATCCAGAGTTTAAACATGAAGTTTAATTAAAAAAAAAAAGCACTTAAAAAAACCCCTGTCTAAATTGAGCTGTCAAAGAATTTCTTTAAATCCACTGATGTTGTGTTGTAGTTGTTGGAGAAGAATGTGATACTATGGCTGATGAAGTGGGAAAAAAGCGTCACAATAATTTTGAAATCAAGAGGAATGTGTTTCAAAAGCCGTTTGGCAGTAAAAATCACAAACAGACAAAGCCATGCAAACCCCAAAGAAAAAACAAAAGCCCCACAAAAGCAACCAACCAACGGGCTGCTTTATTATTTACAAAGAGCTCCCCCATTTGAGTACCTGGGGGCGCCGTTTCTGCCTTCCCCTTGGAATGCTGTCACTGGAGCCCTCCACAGAGTTCTGTGTCAGAAGATGGAGTGCCTGGAATGGGAGTTGGCCACATCTGTCAGGAAACTGCTACAGATGGTTCAACTCATTAGCTGCCAGAACTCCTAGCAAACATCATCTGAGAGTATGGGGACCTCACTTGGACTAAATGTTAAACTCGCCTCCTGTTCAGTGTCATTACATTTTCTGCAAAATATGATCCTTAACCATTTCTGTTAGAGACTGGATCCTCTTGGATGTAACCTGTCTGCAACTCTGTTTTGTTCAATTTGAAAATGTAAAATAATTAAATTAATACTGGTTCCACCACCCAAACAATGTCTCAAGTGTTGCTCGCTGTATCTGTTAAATTTTGGCTATATCTGATATTAGTACCTCTTTGTAATGATATCACAGTTGGGATGCAATGAACTCCAATGTAGTATACAGTTGTATTTGCAACAACCTTTCTTTAGTATCATGTCTATATTGTGATGTGTGCTGTCTCTCATGCAGAATTTCTCAGCTTACCTGTCTTGTTGCTTGGTATTTCTAGCAAAGTTGTTTCACCTTTGTGTGAGTGTTGTAGCAGAGCAATCACAGCAGGCGTTCCACAGTCAGCTTCGTGGCAGAGCCAGCAGAGGGAGCAGACACACTGGTGTTTTATGGTACTGACAGATTTTGGCCATTTTTCCCTATTGTTTTTGCAAATGCATACATTTTCATATACGTGGTCATTATATATGAGAATGTGGGCAAATGTCTGTGTGCTGGAAGCTCCGTAACTGTGGGAAAAAGCTAAGCTGTCAACTGTTTTATGATTACAAAATTATCTTTGGTTTTGCAAAGATTTGCATATATCATTTTGTGTACTGAGAATAATTATTTGTGCTGAGTTTTTTTGTACCCTGGAAAGAAGAGGCTTTCCCTTAAAAAAACCCTTCCGTTATACTTCAGAGCACGCTGCCTTTAGAAAAACCACAGCATAAATTTAAGTACAGGTTAAAATGACTTCACACACTTGCAAGGTCAAGCCCTTAATAAATCACTATACACATTGTGTGCAGTTCACCTGTGTGAAATAGGCTTGAAAAGACTGTTCTGGTCATAGCTGATATTTGGAGATGCATTTTGGGTGTATGCAAGCTGTTTTCTTTTTCAGTTACATCTAAACATGAAAATTGCAGGGAAATTGTTCTCCCATTCGTGGTCATTGTACCTTAGGCCTGCTTCCAAAGTTGGTGGGAATTTTACATGAAGACGTGTCAGGGTAGAAAGGTGGGGGTCTTTATACAATCTTAGTGTGTTTAAACAATACAGTGAAGTAAGTATTACTTTGTAAATGATGTTGTTTGCATCATGATTTAAACTTTGTTTAAATACTTTTTTTGTGATAGCATTATTGCACTCTGTGCTTGGTTAAGCCAGGCGGGGTTGATTATCATTAAGTGTTATTTATTTCTATTTTATTAAGCCTCCTTTTACATTCATGTTACAGGTTAATTTATACTTTTATTTCATGCACTACTTGGCTTTACTGATTAATATGCCCCATGGCATTCAATAAAGCCAGGCAGTGGAGGAAATAAGAGTGGTATTAATTTCTAACATTGCTATAAATTTGCCTTAATAAAACTAGCTCAATAACACTGCGGTAGTAGTACAATGGATGCTTCCAAATTGTTAGCAAAGACACAACTGAAAGAACAACACATTTTTTTCTAGAATTTAAGAACGCTGTGCTGTCTTTTTACTAGTGTTCAAATTAGGCTACCTGTTATAATACTGAGTGCTCTTACATTGTTTTCTAAAATGCAGTATATAGTTTTCAAAAAAATTATTATTGTACTGAATCAATCAGTTCAATCATAAGCAGATAAATCCTCTGCATCCTTTCAAACGCCTTTTGGATTTTCATGACCACTGTTACTTAACAGACAGGTTTCAAAATATCAAGGAAAAAGAGAAAATTCTGGACTATTAAGGCAAACAGAAAACAAGTAAAATTAGAACAATGGGATTTCTTTTTATTAGTAAAATACCTACTATTGATTTAAATTTTCCAGTATTTTTCCATTGATTTATTTACATGTTGCTTTGTAGGAGAGGAAAATTCTCAAGAAAGACATAGGATTGGTGACTGTATTGGTGAATATTAGTTTTAGTTTCATGAACTACTCATTATAGTGGAAATATTTTGGCTATATTTTCTTTATTAACTATGATAGCTGTATTTTTTCAGGTCTAGACTGTGAAATCTTTGCAGAATAAAATCCTTAAGTAAACTTTGCCATGTAACATTTAGTTGTAACAATTTTTTTTACTCATGCCTGCATTCCTTTATCACTCAAACTCACATTGACTTAACTGAAAATTTTGCTCAGAAAGAGGTGCTTGGATAGAGCTGTTATTTGACCTCAGTACAAAGTGAAAGCATGATAAGGCAAGTTAGCACGGAAGAATCTGAACAAAACCAGAGCCCAGAAGAATTGCCAAATCCTCAGAGGTTGATCCTAGAAGGTTCATGGAGAAGCTAGTTCCTAAAGTCATTGGGATGTGAGCCTTCTCTGCACTTTACTGGGTCAGACCTTAATAAATCACTCAACACATTTTGCAGAGATCACCTATGGGGAGAAAGGCAGCAAATGTTTAAAAGGATTAATATAAACATTATATATCAAACAGAACTTATTTTTACATTCAGGCAGCTATGAAAAGAATACTGTCATTTTGATAAGTGTATTGGTTAGTTAAAATCTGATGGGTAGCACACTGACTACTATAATTTGATTTTACTAAATAATATTAATTTGATTTTACTAAATAATATGAATTTACATAATGCATAGTCTAAGAATCTACCAGTGTAGATTCAAATTAAAATTTTAGGCTTTATGTAATGATCTTTGCTTACTATGTTTTTGTAAATAGTAACAAAACCTGTAAAATTGTCTTACTTACTATAAAACTCATATATATCCAGACATAGCATTTAATTAGGTCATATGATGCTGCTATAGTTTAACTATGTCAAATAATTTTGTTTAAGTGTTCTATAACCTTGTAATCATAGAGACACTGAAGTTAGAAATGGAAATATTGTCCTCACATGTGCCGGGCATAGCCAGGTCTGTTCTGTGCCCTGCATGCACGATGTGAGATATTTTGTCTGGGCAAACTTCTTGTGGAGCTCCATTTTATCAATTGTTTTCTCAGAAAAATATTTAGTTTTTAATGGAAAACTAAGTGTCTTCCTTTAACTTTTAAACAAGGTATTAGCCAACAGTAGGAGTATTGACATTCCCAGGCATATTTGATTCAGTGTTTTAAGGGGCGTATAATCTGTAATACTTCGGGGGAGATTTGCCAACTGCTGTGCCAATAGCTGCTCAATAGCTTACTCTAGAGCTGCACTTCATAGAAGCTCCTATATATGCCCCCGGAGTGGTGGAAAATTAGATTAGATAAAGAGACCATTGATTAGATTGTTTGGCACTTTAGTTTGCCAGAAATGATGAAAATCTGTACCATGTATGATCTGTGCAGCCCATTAATGCTTTTTGTCTTTCATTGACAAGAGCAGAAGTTTGGGCTGCTCATTTGCTCTGTGGGTAAGGCCTTTGGGGTGTATGTGAAAGAGAGTGAGAACATTTTCTTCCTGCTGCACACATAAGCACCAGATAAGATTATTAAAGGAAAATTCGCAAGAGTAATTTCTCATTTTTAACCCCCTAAGGCAAAACTATAGATCTGTTTTCTTCTTGGATCACCACAGCCAAACAGAATAAGCTGCAGTGTTTACAAAACAGAAAAATGTGTGTTTGGGCTGAGAGCATAACACATGCAGTTAAATATGAGCAGGTCTCTTCAGTGTTACCGTTGTGGGGTCTGGAGAGCGGGATGAATGAGAATGCCAGCCTGAGTGCTGCAGGTAAGGCAGGAATGGTTAAAGCAATGTCGTTTCCTTTGATAGTTTTTTAAAAAGCAGTCCATTATAAAGGGGTGTCTAAGAGGAACAATGAATCCTCCTCTCCATCTCTTGCACTGTGCTTACCTTCATGCAGATGTTGAAACAAGAATATTCACTTCTGTTTCAATGTTTCTGTCTGTTATCAGTAGGAGTAAACTGATGTTTTGATTTCTTTTGCTCTTTTTGTTTTATTTTGTTGTTTGTTGCTTTCCCCCCCCACCCATATATCACACCTGCACTTCTATAGAACACAGAAAATTCTGTACTTTTGGAAGGAAGTGCATACTGATTTTCTATTCTGCTGCTCCATAAAATGTTTCTCCTCTTTCAATGTATTTTTATGGAATTAAAATGTTGACTTTATTTACTGGCTGGTGGTAAGTATTATTTATTTTTACACCTTCTTTACAGCACAGTCTTGGAAGAGAAACTGTGCTCTAAAAGTTGTTATTAAGTTTTACATTTCTAGCCATGCGTTTAAGTGACATTTGTTTCAGAGGGAATAGACCTCTTCTCAGATGATGTTTTCTGGAAACTAGAACCAAAAATCTAAAAATTATATAGCCAAATCCTTGCCTGTATCTATGAGAAGACCATAAATGGATCTGAAGAAATAGCCAAACATGATTGTAATTAGGATCACTGAAATATTTTCTGGACGTTGGAGGCAAAAGCGAATGTAGTAACACATAATAAATAAGTACAGTCCATTCTGTGTGAAGAGTTAGCGTTGAGCTGATCTAGTGCTGATGCTCATGAGGAATTCGAACGGTGCCCTTATTTAGGCCTTCTCGCCAGCAGCAAATTGTACACGGCCCCCGAAGCGCCTGGCGATCCGTGCTTTGGATCGGTGCCTTGGATGTCCGCCTGGGAGCGGGTCCCGGCGGGATCCCTGTCCCTAACAAAACCCCAATCCCGGTCCCTGGGGGGATCCCTGTCCCTAACAAAACCCCAATCCCGGTCCCTGGGGGGATCCCTGTCCCTAACAACGTCCCAATCCCGGTCCCTGGGGGGATCCCTGTCCCTAACAAAGTCCCAATCCCGGTCCCTGGGGGATCCCTGTCCCTAACAACGTCCCAATCCCGGTCCCTGGGGGATCCCTGTCCCTAACAACGTCCCAATCCCGGTCCCTGGGGGATCCCTGTCCCTCCCGGCACCGGGCCGGGGCGGGTCTGTTCCCCGCGCGCCGCGGCCGCCAGGGGGCGCCGCCCCGCCCCGCGCGGCCCTGCAGGAGGGCGGG